>JACXGM010036069.1:0-11498 GCA_016801145.1 Umbra pygmaea
CCTCACCATTGGTACCTGCCTTGTGTGTGTTGTTATGTATTCAGGTTATTTCCCAGTGTGTTATGTAATGCTCCCCCTGGTGTCCCTTCTGTGTCTTGTAGTATGTTGTATGATGTCATCAGTGTGGGCCCTAGTCACATGTTTCAGTCAACCTATAGATCACGGTGTAGTCATTCCCATGTCCAGGTGTTGTGTATTAATCTTCATTACTTTTGGTATTTAGTGTGTTTTTGCTTTCCTCCCGTGTTCGTCAATGTGCTCCTGTTACGTGTTCCTGCTTTATCTGTGGATTATGTTTTACGAAGCCCCACGTGGCAGTATTGATTTGTGTATAGAATAAAAAGGTACTATTTGAGTATTACAACCTTCGCGCCTGTCTCTATCCATTTACCTGTTTAAACGTGACAGAGAGTGCATTTCACTGCTTTTGAATCGGTCTGCATTTGAAATACTACAAGGTCCAAATGTCAAAATGATCTTAGTGCCCATCACCTAGCGAGTCACTTCCAGTGATGTTGAATGTAGCCTAAACCTGTGGCCTAGTTAGGCAGTATTCACCATAACTAGTAACATTTACAACATGTCCCAAATTCATCTAGCTATGCCCAATGTTGCTTCAGTAAGTACAGATTGAAGAATAATCTCTCACCCATACATTTTTAAATGACGTTACAATTATCACACATTATGCATGAACACAAGAAATATATTACCTTGCCATGTAGCTAGTCAGCTAGCTGTCCAAAAAGCAAGACTGACAAACAGCCAGCTGACTAGTTAGTTCACTATATTATGGTTTACTAATTTGTTATATTACAGACGCGATAACACCAATATATGCACTGACAAATCGGAATAACAGCGATTATAGAAGCTTACCTAAGCAGGCTGTGTTGTGTAGACAGCGATAATGGAAAGCATCCCCGGGACGAAGCTAATAGTCCCAAAGCTTCAGTTGGTCTGGAGCTATACGACCTTGCTTGCTCAGCCGGTACAGATCTCAGTCACTAATTACCCTGAAGTCGACTGAGAGCTACAGTATACCACCTAGCTAGCTCAAAATGGTAGATATTGAGCAAAATTCGATCATCAACTTTTTTTATTTTACATCACAATTATATAACAATATGCATGCACATAATAAATATGCTACATAGCCAGCTATTAGCTAACCACATTACCTAACTAACCCAGAGTGGTGGCGACAATGGACACAATAATCAGTCCCAGTACATTGGTCAGGTCGTAGGTCACATGTCGGGTCATAGGATTGCAACATATGCAGCAAAATACAGGAACACAACGGAAATGTACTGGAGGTGGAGGTCCATTCCTGATAGAACAGTTCTTTCTGACAAATCTCAGATTGTTTCCTCAAGAGAAGTAATTCTGAACATCAGGAAGTCTTTCCACTCCTATATTTTCGCATCATTCGTGGGAAGGTACTACTGCACTTACCTCTTCAGCTGCATTTCATTACTTGATAAATGAGTTGGGGCACTGTTATGCTCAAGGCGCCATGGACTACAGACTCTGCTACCTAGAATATTCCTTGCGAATGTATAAATATTCAAAAATAAACTGGATGAACTTCACTTGCTGTTGGGGAAAAACAGTGACCCCTCCTTACATTCTCCTCTGTATTTCACAGACACGTGGCTGTGTGGAGGTCTACCGGACTCTGGGATTCAACTACCTGGTTTTTTACACTTCGGTGCAGCCTGGAATGCAGGAATATGTTTCTACATTAACAACAGCTGGGGAAATGACATGTCAGTTATCCTAAAGTACTGCTCTCCTGACCTGGAATAAGTATTTACTAAATGCAAGTCCTTCTTCAGCCCGCAGGGAATTTAATTAATTTATTGTGGTTGGTGGTCAATTCTACTGCAAGCCGACATGCATGAAGCACAATGGCAGATTGATGACCAGATACTTGGAGTGGAGCGGTCATACCCAGACTCCTTAGTTATTATTCTGGGCAACTTTAACAAAGGTAATCTAATCCACAAACTCCCCAAATATAAACAATCTATTGAAATCCCGACCAGAGAGGAAAACACTTTGGATCACTATTAAACTACGATCAACAATGCATTACACAACATGCCTCGCACTGCTCTGGGTCTCTCAGATCACGTAATGGTCCACCTGATGCCCACATACTGTACAGGCAAAAACTAAAACTAGTAAACTAGTAGTGTTTTGTGGTGGTTCAATATGTGGAGCAGCAAAGCAACAGAGGCTCTGCGTGCATGTCTGGACTGCAGTGATTGGGACATTTTCTGGTCTGCCAATGTCTTACACTGCAAGTGAGTTACAACAATTAAATACTGTGGTTCATGGCTAAGCTCAGATGTCTGCGTTTGGCAAAAGAGGATGCTTTCTGGAGTGGAGACAGAAATGAGTACAGAATGGCCAAATATAGCTTTGGAAAAGAAGTAAATGAAGAAAGGTCATGTGTGCAGATAAATTACAACATTAGTACTCAGTCGATGAACTTCTTGCTGTTTGGAAAGGCCTACAACAGGTTACCAACTACATGCCAACCCCCCCCACTCCATCAATGACTTGAATAGGTTCTACTGCAGATTTGAAAGGCAAAGGGACAGTCCTGTCAACATCCCTCCTGCCTTTGTGTCCAACCATCCACAGCAACCCTCTGGCCCAGTCCTCCAGCCCCCCTTTGTTGAGGACAACACAATCACCCATCTCAATCACCCCACCCCTACAACAGCCCTCTATTTCTTGGAGAGAGACATAAACAGACTAGAACCCACAAGGCAGCAGGGTCAGACTCTGTCCACCCTGAAGTACTGTGCAGATCAACTGACATCTCACTGGAGACATGCCATGTTCAAGCATGCTTCAAATCTTCCATCATCACCTCGGTCCCCAAAAAGACAAAGATCAACAGACTTAATGACTACAGACCAGTTGCATTTTGGTTCATTTTACTTTGCAAAATAAGGATAAACACTTCTTCCTTTTTATAAGGAGTTAGATTCCGTAGCCTATTTCCAAAATCAGTCTTCAAAATGAACTCTGGGTGGGTGAAACATATCTCTTGTCCTACAAATGCTGGGGAGAAGTCTGGGAGAAGCACCTCCAGATTGCTGTATTGTGGGGTGAACCTTTGTACCCCTTAAAACAGCACTTTAAAAAACCATTAAAACACACCTTAATTATCGTCAGTTAACCCTTAAAGGTCTAAGGGGTCTTAGGTCCGCTTGGCACACAGTTGACTTTTTGGCCTCTTGAAAGGTCATACGTTGACCAACAGTGAAGAGCCTTATGGTTTTGGATTCAGAAGACCCATGGCTACAACATGGATGAATGAAATCCAACATCCTGGGTCATTGAATTTTATGTTTTATTCAATATTCATCCAAAAAATCTAAAGAACATATGGGTAACACTTTATTTTGAGAGTCCATCTCTAGATGCTCTACATATTATCTGTATACTGTCAACAACATTTTAACAAACTATCTACTAACCCTAACCCTAACCTTAACCCTAACCTTAACCCTTATGTTAAACCTAACCTTAACCATTACCCTAAAACTTATTCTAAACTTACCCCTACCCTTAAAATACACAATTAGTTGCTTATCAACTGATGGTTTGTTGATAGTTTGTTGATAGTCATATCATCAACAAACTATCTGTAGAGCACATACAGATGGAATGTCAGACTCTCCAAATGAAGTGTAACCAACATATGTATTATTTCTTGTTTTTTACATGTAAAAGCATGTTATCTATAGTGCATAAGGCAGTTTATTGCTTATTGTCAAGCCCCCAGGGGTCCTGGACCAGTGTGCAATGTTCGGGGGCCATACAATAAAGTCAGCATCAACATGCTACACTCATTTCTAACTAGATTTCTATACGTTTCTAAAACCCAGCTAAATTCCAACTCCAAAAATGGTTGTTTTATGCAGGATGATGTCCTATGTTATTGAAAAATTGGTTATTTTGTCATTTTCACTTCCTACTTCCTGTCTGTGATATTTTTAGTCAAAAAGAAAGACCATCGTCGGCTTTGAGGCGCGATATCTCCGGCTGTGAGTAACACACCGTACCACCACTCATTATTTGCGTCTAAGTCTCCCCTTTCCAACGGTACCAAGCTTCAGTTGCTAGCGTGTATGGTTTGTGAGATAATTGCAATTTACGCTCTAGAGTGTCAATCGACCTAGGACGGTTAATGGGTAGGTTAATGACATTTTAAGGTGAAAATGATAGGTTCTTGTTATCATGTTGTTAGCAAGTACTGAAATTGATTAAAAGCTTTTTTTTATTCCTCATTATGTAAATTATTCCTCATGTTGGTAATATAAAGTATTCTTCACGAAGGAATGAGTGCTGTACTTAAAGAGAATGAATGTTAGTTCTTAGACTCTTGGAATCCTTCTTTAGAGTACTGTATATTAGAAACTACTACACATTACAAAAACTACTACACACATTGGATTAGCCTGAACTACCATTAAACACTGAAACTGTATGATGATATGGATAATATGTAATTGCCATGAAATAATTTCAGTTAGAAAAGCAACAATTACTAGCCTATTAGCCAGCTCCAGTCTTATAGCTGTCAGAATTTGCCCTACTGAGCCGAGTGCATGGCGTTGAACGCTGGGCATGGAAAATACACTCTGTTTAAGAGCATCTGCTAAATGACAAAAATGTATATGATACAATCCTTCTGTGCACATGTATGTACTATTTATTCATGTTGTATATTAAATATGTAATAAATCAATATCAGAATTTGGTGAGGGGGTTGTTTTGCAAATGTAGAGCAAAGTCAAAAATGTCTGTTGTCCTGACCAAACAACCTAATCTACCAAGAGGGCCAATCGGGCTGACAGATATGGATGAATGGCAGCCCAAAGTGATGCTAAAGAGCAGGGAGTGAAGAGGAAACAGTCACAAAAGGAGACCTGTCTGAGCAAGTATAAACACGAAATACTACAGCGACTGACAATCAACAATGACAGTAACAATTTAAGAGAAGTTATGGAAGATTGCGCCTGTTTGTTCAAGGCTTAATGCCTCTTTGATCACACAGAGAAACTCCTTGGTGTCCCAGTTCAAGTGGATTTAGGACAAGAATGTAGCAAGAAAAATGAAATCATACAAGAATGATTTCAAAGCAAAGAAAAAGAGACGGAGATCAAAGACCCACTGGGAGTAGTTAAGGGCCTGTCAGTTTCAATGAAACAGCCAAGGATCTGCTCATTCAGAGCAAGGTGAACATACATACTACTTAACCAGTCTAAATTCAATCTACTTTCATGTTGAAAATAGTTATTATATAGGCATTTTTTATTTATTTAACAAAGTAACGCTGAACAAGAGCTGCCCAACACACCTTGCATAGAACATATTTATTTTATTTCATTTCTAATTCAGCAGTATGAGAATTTGTCAGTGGCAAAAAGTCAAATAATTCAGCAAGGTATTGCATTTTTTAAACTCTGATTCAACATACATCTTAAATTAGCAGAAGGTCCAACCCAGTATCACGGCCAGGCGTGTAATACACACGCTGGTCCATTGGGTTTTGCGGGTCAATGTCATGCTTTGCCTCGCCAAGCATTACACGCATTACTAAGGTACTCTACCAGCAGGAGGCAATACTTATCGAATCGCATGGTGATGTAGCGGAGTGTAAATTGCATAGATTTAGCAGGTTGGTAGGTTGGGGATGGTGGAGGGGCGTTTAAACGCGCAACTTACATCCCGGAGGTTCCGAGTTCAAATCCAAGCGGATGCTTTGCCTATAATTTGTTTTCTATCCCAGCGCGTTGCAGACGTGTTGCACACATACTTTTTTACTCACTATTCCAGCGCGATGCAGACGTTACCTGCAAGGGTTCATAGTGGTTAAGGTTAGGCTTAGATCGAGATAATGGCAAGGGTTCTGAGTGGTTAAGGTTATGCTTAGATCGACATAATGGCAAGGGTTCTGAGTGGTTAAGGTTAGGGTAAGGGTTTGGTTAACGCTTAGATTGCGATAACGGAGTGGTTTCGTCCCCGGCAAGGCGAGCCCGCGTGTGTATTACAAGCTTGGGCAAGTCATAGCGTCACACTGACATGCTGGACCACGCTGGAGCAGCGTGTCTATTACACACTTGGCCGTGATAATGGGCTGGAAGGTCAGTGTTTCAGCACGAACACCCCTATTTTTGTTTAGCCTACTTATTGTGAAGTGTTAAGTGTTAGACTTTTTTTGGTGGGTGGGGATATTTTTCTCCCGTCCCAAATATTCATGTCAACTTCCCCTTTGAATGATGTATCAATTTGGGCATCGTCACAATGTCTCAACCAGGATACAAACTCTGACCAATGTGATTCAGTAGTGCTGAAAACAGTATAATGTGTATCAACAGTATCTGTTAAAATAATATTTGTGGACCTACCAATAGTTTTATTACTTTTTTAACGTATTTAATTTTGTGTTTTCACTGATTTAGGCTAGCAAAAGCAGAATATTCCAAATGTACTATATTCTATATATACACTGCTCCAAAAAATAAAGAGAACACTTAAACAACACAATGTAACTCCAAGTCAATCACACTTCTGTGAAATCACACTGTCCACTCAGGAAGCAACACTGATTGACAATCAATGTCACATGCTGTTGTGCAAATGTAACAGGTGGAAATTATAGGCAATTAGCAAGACACCCCCAATAAAGGAGTGGTTCTGCAAATGGTGACCACAGACCACTTCTCAGTTCCTATGCTTCCTAGCTGATGTTTTGGTCACTTTTGAATGCTGGCGGTGCTTTCACTCTAGTGGTAGTATGAGACGGAGTCTACAACCCACACAAGTGGCTCAGGAAGTGCAGCTCATCCAGGATGGCACATCAATGCGAGCTGTGGCAAGAAGGTTTGCTGTGTCTGTCAGCGTAGTGGAACAGGAACGCTACCTCTGCCTTTGTGCAAGGAGGAGCACTGCCAGAGCCCTGTAAAATGACCTCCAGCAGGCCACAAATGTGCATGTGTCCACTCAAACGGTTTAGAAACAGACTCCATAAGGGGTGGTATGAGGGCCCGATGTCCACAGGTAGGGGTTGTGCTTACAGACCAACACCATGCAGGACGTCTGGCATTAGCCAGAGAACACCAAGATTGGCAAATTTGCCACTGGCGCACTGTGCTCTTCACAGATGAAAGCAGCTTCACACTAAGCACATGCGACAGACGTGACAGAATCTGGAGGGGCCGTAGAGAACGTTCTGCAGCCTGCAACATCCTCCAGCATGACCGGTTTGGCGGTGGGTCAGTAATGGTGTGAGGTGGCATTTCTTTGGGGGCCGCACAGCCCTCCATGTGCTCGCCAGAGGTAGCCTGACTGCCATTAGGTACCGAGATTAGATCCTCAGACCCCTTGTGAGACCATATGCTGGTGCGGTTGGCCCTGGGTTCCTCCTAATGCAAGACAATGCTAGACCTCATGTGGCTGGTGTGTGTCAGCAGTTCCTGCAAGTGGAAGGCATTGATGCTATGGACTGGCCCGCCCGTTCCCCAGACCTGAATCCGATTGAGCACATCTGGGACATCATGTCTTGCTCCATCCACCAATGCCACGTTGCACCACAGACTGTCCAGGAGTTGGCGGATGCTTTAGTCCAGGTCTAGGAGGACATCCCTCCGGAGACCATCCGCCACCTCTTCAGGAGCATGCCAAAGCGTTGCAGGGAGGTCATACGGGCACGTGGAGGCCTCACACACTACTGAGCCTTATTTTGACTTGTTTTAAGGACAATACATCAAAGTTGGATCAGCCTGTAGTGTGGTTTTCCACTTTGATTTTGAGTGTGACTCCATATCCAGACCTCCATGGGTTGATACATTTTATTTCCATTGATCATTTTTGTGTGATTTTGTTGTCAGCACATTCAACTATGTAAAGACGAAAGTATTTCATACAATTAGTTCATTCATTCAGATCTAGGATGTGTTATCTTAGTGTTCCCTTTATTTTTTTGAGCAGTGTAGTATTTATTTAACGGCAGTGTACAAAGAAAAGGAGCAGGCAAATATAGATGCATTCCAGATAAAATATAAATTTTAATCTACTTGTTTTGAAGGTACAGCTCCCAAACCAAAATGTGCCCCTTTTTTCTGATTTAAAATGTTAATGCAATATTATCCATTCTGAAATAGTTATGGAGGTCTATTGGCGCATGTCTTTTTTGTACAAAAATAATAAATAATAAGAATTAAATCACATAAATGTAAACATTTTTTTTACTATAAGGTGCAGGATATGAGCAGAATGTGATGATGATATTTACAGTGTATGAACTTAACTTGTAGTGCACAAATAATTTTGACAAGCTTTGGAATGCTTTGGAAAGGTGTGTTCACCCCACTGTCCCTTTAAGCAAAGTGCATGCACACTGCGTAGGTCTCATTAAATAATCTGCAATTACACCTGGATCTTGAATTGCATCTTTAGGGGTTCATGTGATGATAAAAATTGGTGTAATCAAAGCACACAACAGTTGCCAGACATAGGTCTTGGGAACCCAGAGAGGAAGGCTACGGCTAGCACAAACCTTCCCAAGGGCAAAGTGATTCATGTCTGTCCCCAGGCCAGTGCAGATTGCTGGTGTATTTGGCACCTGGAAGACCTGTCTGTCTCTCTGTAGGACTTGGCTGGTGGCCTGCAGCTGCTTTCTGAGCCATGTGTTGTTTTATTTCTCTCAGAACAAAATTGACCTTTACATCAGAGTACAGGCTGCAGAGCCCAGCCCTCTAAAAGCAGTCTGCCTCGTCCCTCCCTTGTTTCCTATTGCTTCAGTAGACATACAGCAACAGCATCCACTTTAGAACTGTCAGGAAAAACTTAAGTCACAACCCTATTTTATTTTATTCTGCTTCATCAGATGGAGACATCCATCAATATTATATAATGTGCCTTTCTGAGTGTTTCCTCTCAATCCTTAGAATCACCCTCAGACCAACTGTCTATATGGAAATATACTCAAACATGTCAAAGCTGAATTATTTTCTAGACGTAATGAGTAATTCAAGCACAAATCCCCTTCTCAGTAGTAGTTGTACTGTTTGGTTGGGGTCAGTGGGTCTCAAACCTCTCCCCAATGACCTGTAAGACTTCGTACATTTTATTATGAAAAATAAAAGTAGAAAAAGGATTTCACTAAGTTGATCTGGATAACAGCGTCCGTTAAAGTACTGGAACATAAATGGAGTCATTTAGCTCACTTAAGGAAACTTGTCCAGCCTCTTAGACAATGGAAAGTCATCACATTCTGCTAAAAATAGCGCACTGGTAGAAACCATTTATTTAATCAAAGTCAAACATTCAGAGACATGTTTTGAATCTCCTCACCAAGCCAAAACCCAACACATTCATACAAAATGTCAAGGTAATTATTTAAGGTAATTTAAATTTGTTAGCCATATTTTCTATTTTCAGTAGTGCATTACCTTCAAAATATATTTTTCCACATCATTTCCAGTGTGATGAATGTGGTATATGAACAATCATGTACTCATCCTCAAAATTTGTGTTACCCCTAAATGCACTTGAAAGAAATGCAAATTTAAGGATGAAATGAGCTTGAAATGTTGCCTAAAATTTCATTCAAAAGTTGTTCGCCAGCCTTGACAAACCTTCAGTTTCAGTATTGGTATCCACTCCAGGCAAGGGACTGGCCATCTGGCATCCTGGGCACAGTTTTGTGCCGGCCCAACCGCCAACTTAAAAAATATATATATATTTTTTTTATTTGTCCGGCCCATGAACGATAAGGCCTAGATCGGTGGCCCATTATTTTTTCAATTGACGCTGGGCTGCTGGCCCAACACACTTTAGTAAAAAATATCACATATAGGCTAGGTTTGTTTTCTGACAGACACAGCCCAAGAAACACGTAGCTCAGCGGCCCATTGGTTCAGGCGCGGTTCTAGCAGGGGGGCAAACACGTTCACCTGGCAACACTATGTATTGTCAACAACACAAACTCTAATAATAGAATAATAGCGCTCGTTTTACCGTAATTAATTTCAATAATCATTGTGAAGTCATTACAACGCTAGTGAATTGTAACCAATTGTATTGTGTGTAAAGAAACAAGAGTATAGGATTGTAAAAAAAACATTTTACATGTTTTCAATTACAATGTTTCATTGAAAACAGTAACAAATACATTGTACACAGAAATTGATTGAATATATTGTCAGTGTCTCATGTATTAACGCGATTGCATTTGAAAAACATTCACTAGTGTCTGTTTTATCTAACAATAGACTAATTTTAGCAACACATGATCATATAGCCAGTATCTGTGCAATGAAATAACAATAATTATTGTAATGAATTACGAGCACTATCATTCTGAAAAGACAAATCAGAGTTTGTGTTGCCGACATAACATTGCGTTCCCGCCTAATTGGGTGGTTTTGCAATCAGTTTTGCGGCCAAAAAAAGTTTTGGGCGGGTGGATAAAAATTGGGCTGTTTAGGATCAGTTCTGAGGGTTTTTGTAGTGGAAACACCAGCACATCAGATTCTTCTTCCTGCTACCCTCTGTTTAGTATGGGATTACTTTTGGGTCACAAGGAATTGCAAAGAAATTTTAAAAACTGCAAAAAATAAATGTGAATATCGAAAATAAAAATATAAAATTGCAAACAAATATATTAAATTGCAAAAAAAAATATGAGTAATGCAAAAAATAAACATATTGTAACTTGCAGGGCAAACATTTTAAATTTTTTAAATACTGCAGCCTGCAACTATACTTCCGCAAAATAATTTACAGGTGCCCGTTCTGCACACAAGTTGCTGGACAGCGATGAGGCAAGGTAGATAATCAGACTTATTGGGCAACACTATGCCAATCTCCACTGCCTTGTGCTGGAGGTTCAGGCAAAGTTGAAGAAGCCATAGTCAGGCTCGAACTACTGATTATCATGACATTTTGTTGGGCAAGGCAGTAACCCACTTCACCAGGTGGACCACAAATAATGTTTGAGAAATGTTTGGTTTTCCCCCATTTTTCTACCCTCCCAATTGTATTGGGACAATTTGTTTCCACTTCCCCTGCTACGTTGGCAGCTCCGCAACCCCATAACGGTTGAATAGTTGCTGATTGTGTAAACCTCCAAAATAACTTACTGACTTAACCCTTTAAGGTCTAAAAGGTTTTAGGTCCGCCTGGCATATAGTTGACTTTTTAGCCTCTAGAAAGGTCATACTTTGACCTACAGTGAAGTGCTTTATGGTTCTGGACTCAGCAGACCCATGGCTACAACATGGATGAATGAAATCCAACATCCTGGGTCATTGAATTTTATGTTTTATTAAATATTTATCCCAAAAAACTAAAGAACATATGTATATTTTGTTTTTTTGTGTAAAGCATGTAAACTATAATGAATAAGGCTTTTTATTACTTATTTTCAAGCCCCCAGGGCTCCTGGACCAGTGTGCAAAGTTTGG
>JACXGM010036070.1:0-11498 GCA_016801145.1 Umbra pygmaea
AACCAGATTGAAATGGCTCTAAAATCTCTGTTGAATTGAGGTATGGAAGCAACTGTGTTAACACCACCTTCTCCAAACATTTTGAGATAAATGGCAGTTTAGAGATAGGCCGGAAATTTTTGGGACATTTTGCATCCAGATTATGTTTCTTTAGCATAGGCTGGACAACCGCATGCTTGAAACATGTAGGAACAGTGCCGGTGGCAAGGCTGGCATTAAGTAAAGTGAGACACAAGACCACTTTTTTAAAAACAACCATATTTTCACTGCCCTTCTTCCTGAATACATTCTGATAATTGCCATTTCTAGGAAACATCCTGAATTAAAGGGAAATGTGTACATTTTACTAATATATCATTTTAGCTCGCTTAGAGAAGCGCAAATGTAAAAAATGTCTCAATTTACCCCACTCTCCCCTACTGTATATATTACTAAAAAAAGAATGTTAGGAATTGTACTTGGCATGTCTTTTGTTTATAGGAGTTTCTAATGTCAGATCACTAAATTGATAGTTAGCATGGCTATTAGTTATGACTCAGCATTTTTTGTTGCGACAAGTTGTGGGTTTGTACTGTACTTTTGGTATCTGTATTGGTGTCATCTCATTACTATTTGTCTTTTGCCTTTTGTTACAGTTTAACAGCATAAAAAATTAAAGTTTCTTCATCAAACCCAAGATAAGTTATGCCTTGTGTTTCTTCAGGAGAACTTTAAACTGTTAGCTAACTGTCAAGTTTTGAAGAAGCAAATCATTGCAAGGACAGTGTAATGGCCAATACCCCTGGATCCACTTAGGGAAAAGTGCCTTGCCCTAGGACACAATCACATTTGGCCCAGCTGGGTATCGAAACAGCAACCTTTTCATTACTAGTCTGACTCCTTAGCCATATGATCTAAACAATATAAGTTGTCTACTAGTAAAGGTAAATGCTTACATTTCTTGCTAAACTTAGTACCATAGTGGCAAGAACACCATCCACTAAGATGATCTTTGGTTAGGATTTTATAATTAATAATTAATTTAAGTAAATGTAACCAATTTATGTAATTCACAATATAACATATTTCAACATACTTTTATGGCTTTTACTTTGGCCCCTTTGTGGTTTTTAGGTTGAAGGATTCGAAACAATAAACCATTTGTGAATAATTTGTAAACTTTCAGGCTTAGTATTTATAAATTCAAAGGATTTAAGTTGCATACAAATGACAAAGGTAATAACTTAATTGTTCTAAAATTTTAATTTGACATTTCTATATAAAAATAAATATATGAAAGTATTAGACAGACATTCAATATTTTGTTACTAAATGTATGTTTACTTACCTGATGCCACTCTGTATTCCAAACAAGTATCTTCCGAAACACGTACGAATGGGGATAGTTCCAGGAAATGAAAGAAAGAATACATGGGATAATCTACCTGCCAAATAAAAACAGGTAAATGACATTTCATGTAACTTTACAACCAGTCTGTCGAGTCTTATATGCCAGGGGCGTTTCTAGGCATAGGCGGTGCTCCTACTCCCCATCCTTAAAAAATATATAATTTGTATGGGGGAAATCAATCTTTATGTATTTTTATTTTAAATATTATAAAAATAAAACTACAGACGTATGTATTTGTTAGGAGAAACATGATATTGACGACTCAAGAGGCGGTGTTGGCACAGGACAGGTGTGGACAGTGGGTGAGAGACGTAAGTGTCAAACACCTGTTGACAGTTCATTGCAGAACATTTATTGCTGTCATTCTGTAAGGTGGATACTAAAAAATGATCAAAGCCATCAGGGGCACAGTTCAGAAAGAAGAGGAAAGAAGATGAAGAAAGGAGACAAGTGTAGTGGTATGTTTTTATGCACATTTTGAAATGTGGTTTTCCAAATTGTCTGCAATATATCACAATCCATATTATATTTGCCCAAAATTAAAATCCCTTATTAAACGCAAAAATCGATTTTAAGCAACGCAGTCCAAAGACCACCATGAATGGTTATAAAAATCTAGAACAAACTCATACGTCTATTTTGTGATGACGAGGTACTTTTTGTCGGGAAAAAAAATGAAATTCAATTAGTCCCTGGCAGTACGCGCTTTATCAATGTCTCCTTTAAACAGATATTTAAGAGATGTAAAACCACACCGCGGTAAAGATAGTTTTATATTCCCATATTCATACATTTGCATGCTCCACGGTTACGACACACCGTCTTCGGCCATGCCGAGCCAGAGTCATAGAGAGAGAGAGTTGCGTCAACTCCGTTCACTTCATCAGTCAGTTTTTTTACAGCAATGGCGGATCATGGAGACCCTCAACAGTTCCAAACAAACTGAGATACTACCCGTGTCGCCATAGAGAAACAACGTTTCATCAGCTCCTTACTGAGGTAATAACTTCAAAATCCGAATTACTTTTTAAACCTGCATTGCAGACACATTTCAGCTGACGTTATTTAGCGTAACTTTATAAAATCAACGAATAAATGTTTGAAGAAAACTAGCTAACTTAAACAGTTAACAATCAATTTGTAAATTTGTAAACAGCACTTGAAACAACTTTCATATAATAGATCATACCAAAAATCGCTTGTTACAGCTACTCCCATAGACTTCAATGTATTAAAATCATACGCTTGTAACTTTTTAGAGACGCATGAACCACGTGACCGTACCACGTGACATTATAATTTTTTACCCTCCATTGACGCAACTCTCTCTCTCTATGGCTCTGTGCCGAGCTATCGGTGAACGGAGTAGTTAGGGACCAGCGTAAAAGTGCATCACCCAGAGATTGGGTTTCTATACGAGAGGTTACACATTTCATTTATTAAATTTTAAGCTTTTTTGAATGTTGAAATATTTATCCCAAGAAGCAACAGTACACTCTTCATAATGCCATCTAACAGCCACAAGGCATGCTTTTAATCAAATATCAACTGTTGAAGGAATATTTCAACGCAAAAAAGCACAATTTTTAAAATAGCTTTCTCAATTTTGGAGAAATTAATCTCAAACTGCATCAGTATAGTCTCCATAGCACCGTCTAACAGCCGCAAGACATGTTTTTCATAAAATTATTTTAATCATTGACCTTTATGTAATGTAATAAAGTTATAATAGCACACTTTTTGAAATAGCTTTGTCAATTCTTTTATTATTAATCTCAAACTGCATTAGTATACTCCCCATAGTACCGTCTAACAGCCACAAGACATGATTTTCTTTAAATATCAATCGTTGACCTTTATGGAATGTAATAAAGCTATAATAGCACCTGTTATGAAATAGCTTTTTCAATTTTTGACATTTTCATCTCAAACTGCATCAGTATACTCCCCATAGTACCGTCTAACAGCCGCAAGACATGATTTTCATCAAATATCAATCGTTGACATTTATGGAATGTAATAAATCTATAATAGCACCCTTTAGGAAATAGCTTTGTAATTTTTTTAGATATTAATCTCAAAATGCATCAGTATACTCTCCATGCTACCGTCTAACAGCCGCAAGACATGATTTTCATCAAATATTAATCTTTGACCTTTACGGAATGTAATAAAGCTATAATAAAATCCTTTTTGAAATAGCTTTCTCAGTTTTAGACATATTCATCTCAAACTGCATCAGTATACTCTCCAAAGTACCGTCTACAGCCGCAAGACATGATTTTCATCACATATCAATTGTTGATTTTTAAGGATTATTTTAAAGTAATAAAAGCACCCTTTTTGAAATAGCTTTCTCAATTTTTGAGATATTAATCTCAAATTGCATCAGTATACTCTCCATAGTACTGTCTAACACCCGCAAGACATGATTTTCATCAAATATTAATCACTGATATTATGGAATGTAATAAAGCTATAATTGCAACCTTTATGAAATAGCTTTTTCAGTTTTGGACATATTAATCTCAAAATGCCTCAGTATACTCTCCATAGTACCATCTAAGAGCCGCAAGACATGTTTTTCATCACATTTTAATCGTTCAAATTTATGGAATGTAATAAAACCATAATGGCACCCTTTTTGAAATAGCTTTCTCAGTTTTGAACATTTTAATCTCAAACTGCATCAGTATACTCTCCAGAGTACCGTGTAACAGCCGCAAGACATGATTTTCATCAAATATCAATCGTTGACATTTATGGAATGTAATAAAGCTATAATAGCACCCTTTAGGAAATAGCTTTGTCAATTTCTTTGATATTAATCTCAAACTGCATCAGTATACTTTCCATAGTACCGTCTAAAAGCCGCAAGACATGATTTTCATCAAAAACTAATTGTTGACCTTTATGGAATGTAATAATACTATAATAGCACCCTTTTGGAAATAGCGTTGTCAATTTTGGACATATTCATCTCAAAATGCATCAGTATACTCTCCATAGTACCATCTAACAGCCGCAAGACATGATTTTCATCAAATATTAATCGTTGACCTTTATGGAATGTAATAAAACTATAATGGCACCCTTTTTGAAATAGCTTTCTCAGTTTTGAACATTTTCATCTCAAACTGCATCAGTATACTCTCCAGAGTACCGTGTAACAGCCGCACGACATGATTTTCATCAAATATCAATCGTTGACATTTATGGAATGTAATAAAGCTATAATAGCACCTTTTAGGAAATAGCTTTGTCAATTTTTTGGATATTAATCTCAAACTGCATCAGTATACTTTCCATAGTACCGTCTAAAAGCCACGAGACATGATTTTCATCAAAAACTAATCGCTGACCTTTATGGAATGAAATAATAATATAATAGCACCCTTTTGGAAATAGCTTTGTCAATTTTTTTTATATTCACCTCAAAATGCATCAGTTTACTCTCCATGCTACTATCTAACAGCAGCAATACATGATTTTTATCAACTATCAATCATTTGATTTTTAAGGAATATTTTAAAGTAATAAATGCACCCTTTTTGAAATAGCTTTGTCAATTTTTTAGATATTAATCTCAAACTGCATCTGTATACTCTCCAAAGAACTGTCTAACTGCAGCAAGACATGATTTTCATCAAATATTAATCGTTGACCTTTATGGAATGTAATAAAGCTGTAATAGCACCCTTTTTGAAATAGCTTTGTCAATTTTTTGATATTATTCTCAAACTGCAACAGTATACTCTCCATAGTACTCTCTAAAAGCCGCAAGACATGAATTTCATCATATATCGATATTTGATTTTTATTGAATATTTTAAACCTAACATTGCACCCTTTTTTAAATAGCTTTCTCGATTTTGGAGAAACAAATTTTAAACTGAATCAGTATTCTCTACATGGTACCATCTAACAGCCGAAAGTATGATTTTCATCAATCGTTGACTTTTATGGAATGTAATAAAGCTACAATAGCACTCTTTTTTAAATAGCTTTCACTGTTTTGGAGATATTCATCTAATGATGCATCAGTATTCTCTCTGGCTGATGGAAAAAGTCCTCTATGTGACTAAACAAAGGTAGCCATTTAGCTGGGTCTCCGATGACCTTTTCAGCAGGGAGTGAGACAGGTGCCTGAACTATAGTAATAGGGGCTCTGGCTTGTGAATCCAGGGACCTGGTTTGGGAACTAGGAGCCTGGGCTTGGGAACATGCAGCCTTGTCTGGAGCAGATGACGACCTGATTACATGACTGGGGCCTGCAGCTAGAGGATTGGAGCCCTCTCCAGCGGAGCTTGGGACTCTAACTGATGAGCCACTGGCTCTAACTGTGATTTAGGGGCTCCATCTGGAGAGCATGGGGCCTTAATAGGAGAACATGGGGCCTTAACTTGAGAATTGGGACCCTCTACAGATAAGCTAAGAGCTCCTACCGGTGAGCTAAGGGCTCTAACCTGTGGGCTAGGGGCTCTATCTCAAGAGCATGGGGCCTTGACAGAAGAGCTTGAAATCCAACCCGAGGAACAATGGGTCCAGTTACAGGGGCTGGATACCTGGCCTGAAGAGCTGTAGGCCCAGGCAGGATGGTTGGCGATCTGAAATTAGGAGATGGAGAAGTAGGATGGAGAATGTGAGAACCAGCCCAAAGAGGAGTAGGCCTGGTTGAACTAATCCTCAGCCAAGTCCTCCCATAAGGAGGCCAGTAACCTAGCTCCATAATTTCTGGAAAACGCTGTCTCCTTAAAGAGGTTCGTCATTCTGTCATGGTTAAAGGAAAGGTAGGTGTCACGTTTACCTTCCGTAACGTATTAAGGTAGAGGCAGGCACGAACGAGATCCAATACCAATGTAGTTTATTTAACAAACACTTGGTTGAATAATACACATAGGGGAGCAACTTAAAGGGATTTCGTCCATGATCCAGCCTACCCAGGGCCGGACGTTACAGTAGGCAGGAGGCAGAAGCATTTTTCAATGGTGAAGGATTTATTGAACTAAGAATACAGAGAGAAAGAAGTTCCTCATAAAATAACCAACTCTATAGACTTGAAAACACAGAACATTAAAACTTTCATGAAGACTATAGTACATACCGCTTACAGGAGAAAATGACCTAGAACAAGGGAGGCAACAGAGGGGATTGAATATTACACTAATGATGTAGTTAGGGGTAGAATAATACAATTAATATGCACTAATGAAATTAATACAACAATAATGAATATATTTCCTTTTCCCCCTTATGCAATGTTCGTGAATTATAAGATAAGGGATTTTTAATAAAAAATGTGGATAATGATCTTATTGACCTCGTTGATATTTAAAATCTATAAATCTGACTCATATGTTTTATAAGTTAGCTGAGCGAATTCACCTAAGCTCTAACAGGTGTTAGCTTGGATCCACTAGGTAGCTTGCCTAGATCGGTACAAACAACACTAAAGCATGACCTATGTCCAGGCTAACTCAGTCTTTGCTGAATCCTCCTCAACCAGCGGTAGTTAGAGTCGACATCGGTTCGATACTCAAACCAGGGATGTTTTCGGAAGCTGAACTGTTCAGAAGTATCACAGTCAGTAAGGAATGCCACCTAGTAGAGGCTGAACTTTCTAACCGTGCTTAATCGCCACTCTTAACCAACTAGATTAGCCGGAGATCAGGTCGCAACTGGGGTAGCCTTGATTCAGTAAGGACATGTTAGATAACCAGAATAGCTCGCCAGCAATGTGTGTGCATGTGTGGGATAATAGCAGAAGCAAAGAGCAGGCAGAGAATAGGCTATCAATAATTTCAAGATATGTCCACCAGAGATATTAGGAATAAACTTGGAATTTTGCAAAACAAAGCTTAATTTAAAGCAATAACATCAAATTCCAATTAAAGGCATAAAATACAACTCTTTATCAGGACAATGAAATTACAAATGACAATACCCAGAATATTACATGTCATCATAAAACCCTAAAACCACCCTAAGCAAAGACTTTACAGTTTTAATGTAATTAATCTACTCTAAAACACAGCACTATGGCAACAAAACGTATGCCAGGAGTATCGTTTACGATAGACTCCTTGAACTAAATTAAACAAAGACTTTAAAAATTTCCGAACAAGTGACACCCACATATCTCACGCTGCATAAGAAATGGGAAAAACACCGTCACTGGCTATCTATAGGAAACCCAAATGTTATAATTATTCACAGACTTTAGTTCGTTGACACAGGTGCAAATGCCATTGGTACAAAGGACCTGGCTGTGCACATTTACATGAAATGGGGGGGGGGCATATGTTTCACTCTGTGGAACCTTCCAACATATTCTGGCTAGCCAACTATATAGTTATCTGTAAAGATAAACATGACATGTACAACACGGTGGTAGGTGTATAACAATTTCTCCCTTTAAGGATGGTCAGGAAAACATTAAATGTCATAATATTTGGTCCATTGTTTTACATTAGGCGTTGGTTCGGTCTTCCCATTCAGGCTGTGCTTGAGTGGTCCAGTGAGGGGCGTGAAAATTTGCACCTCGCCCCCAGTGGCATAGGCACGGGTGTGCCAGGGTGTGCTTGTGCCACCCAAAGAGGCAGCTGGCACACCCAGAAATTACATAGATGCATAATGCACTTTTTGTTATAGCCTTTGCAAAAAATATTTAAACCTAGTCTATTATGGTCTAATTATAATATTTGTTCATTTTAAATAAATTCTTATTTTTTTCGTTAAAAAACAACATCTAGATCCACGCCCACACATTTAAGTGTATTCGCAACAATTGCCGCCAACGTGACCCCAGCGAATATCATGGGAGACTAGCAGTGTAGGCCAACACATTCACCAGCTAATCTTGATCCGTATGTGTCAGTGCAGTGCGATACATCGAAATTGTGCGCTTACAGGTACAGACTTTATGCATAGTGTTGCGTTTGTTGGCGAAAGGTATTTTAATGTATGGTGTGTTTGATACGGATCAACATCAATGTATCCCCTTTCTCTGTAGAGACCATATATCGAAAACATACATTTATTATTCCTACAGAACTTGTTAAACAACCAGTATTGTAACGATTAATTCACACACCCTGTACATTTTTTATTTGTTCCCATCCGTTAAACACTGTCAGGGTTGCAAATGAAAGAATACAATAAATAAAATTGTTATACACCATCAGCATGAAGCAGGCCCGGCGGCACGAGGGGGCAATGTCCCCTCAATTAGAATATTTTGCCACCTCAGTTTTGATTCCAGTATGTGTCCTACAAATCCCTCCACAGTCAGGCCTAGCTGCGATTTGTTGCATTGATTATTACGCTGTGCCGCTGCACAGGAATCAAAACCAGCGGGTTAACATAAAAAGTCACACATTGGTAAAAATCATACGTTGATTGGCCTTCACACAGTAGAAAGGCGGGCTCATTTTGAAATGGAAGATTACGTTCAAATGTAGCCTAGTAGTAGATTGTTTCCCCCGGAAAGAAGTTTCACAGCTCAATTATGGATGTCAGAAAGTGGTTTTGCACATCCTCAACTCAAAGTGGCGTGGAAATGGAGACGCCAGCCACAGAGGCTGCCTTGCCAACATTGCCGGTAACACCGTGAAATTCGACCGCCGATGCCACTCGGCCTAGCTGCAGCAGAGTAAAACTGTCTTGCCGCGCCTTGCAGGTTTGTGCGCCTGACAAACTTTTCTGAATCCGGTAAGAAATATCAGCATTGCCAGTTTTGAGTTATTGTGTAATTTGCAAGCTATTGGAAATGGTGGAAAATAGCTTGACAATACGTTATTTTCTTGCTTTTGATTGTCTATTGCGGGATTGAGGTGATGTGGTGTGATGACATTTGACATTTTTCTAATTTATTGTTAATGTAGTTATAGTTTAATAACTGCTTTTTGGAATACATTGATGGTGGGTAGAATTTGAGCAATATTAGGAACTATAGTGATGTGAGCTATATGGAAATTAGGAACTTTTCTTCGCAGAAGATGTAGACTTTTCTTCGCAGAATAGCTGCTGCGATACCAAATGTATTTTTTAACTGACCAGTCAAAGTTGATAGTCAAAGTTGTAAAGCAGTCTAACATGTTTTATTTTGGCAAGACAGCCGTGTGTCTGGCAATTGAATGTGTTGTGTATTTACAAGCTGCAAATGATTAATGGCCACTCCACTAGGCTAAATACTATCAACATTATTCATTGTGTTATTACCGAGCTGAAATATGTGTGCCTCCTTAGTAATTTTTTGGTGCCCCCTTGCAGAGTTCATTCTCCCGTCGGGCCTGGCATGAAGCCACACTGGTTTAATGGAATACACAATTGTAATTATCGTCAGTGATATCGATGAGCCTGAAACATTCATAAATACACGGGTGGCATTTTTAACCAGCGTTCCTTCTTGCTTTATGCCTGGATTATATTTTTTAGGCTCTTCAAATTTATCAAAAATTATAATTTACTACAATAGAGCGAAATATACTTGTCCGTGTATGCGATTGGTCCTATGATGCACACACCGCCCCTTTTATGTAAACGCGCTTGTCACTAGATTGGGAAATCCTGGGTTGATTTAATGAATTGATAACCACAGTCGTGACAACTCATATCTAGATCGCAATTGTTAGATTTAGTGAAGCCAGGTAATGAAAGGAAATCTAGGGCATGTTGAACATAGCTTCGTAGTATAGGCCTCTGTTATGTATAGAAAAATCGATGTGGCACACCAAGTTTTTTAGATGCACACCCAAATATTTTTTGATGTCTACGCTAATGCTCCCCTATCCTCTGTATTAGTGTCTCTAAGGAAGCAACTTTGGGAAGGAAACTACCTATAACCGCCAACTGCTGACGCCCATCAGCATCATTAGCATACGAATCAACCTTATTAAAAACCGCTCTCTCCTCCGCAGCCTCCAGTCAAGCCATCATTGCATCCAGTGATCAGGAGCATCACCTCTATTGTGTTTTTCTAGGCCTACTTAAAACTGTCTCAAACAGATTAATTACATGGAGATTTTTGTTGTTTTTGATGGTATTATATAGGGCTGTGCAATTAATCGGATTTTGATCGCGATTTCAATTTCAGCTCCTAACGATCACAAAAACAGTGTAATCGAGAAAAAACGATTATTTTTTACATTGCATTTTCTAAGAACTCTTATTTTTGTCTTGTGTTCGAATTACACGCACATTTGTCCCTCCCGAAACCGAAAGTGAAACTCACTCAGTCGTCTATTAAAGACGCATTTTACAGTGTTAACTCCATATCCATCGTGCGCGCAGGCACAAAAAAATAACACATGCCGTTGCATACTTTTAGCCAAAGATGTGTGCCCCGTTAGCACAGTTGAGATCGACCGCTCTAGAATGGTGTTGCATACTTTGTACAAGCGTTATAATTTGCCATCTCGCCACCACTTTACCAGAGTTGCTCTGGGTGCTTTATATGAGAAATACTGTGCAGAAGTGGCGAGAAAGGCAGAGTATTGATCTATCGTCTACATTATTTTATATATTACATGTAATTGCAGCAGCTCCATGAGTTTACATCACAGCAACGCAGGTACTTTGTTTGTTAGTTAGCTTATCAGCTTTGTCTATTTGAGTCTTTTTTGGGATATTTTATGTGTGTCCTTGCAGCGTTGTTTCCTTTACTGAAAAGATTTCTTAAGCATTAGATTGCGCATATCGGTACTGAAGCAACGAAATTGAGCAGTTAATCATGTTCTCGTTCTTGGTTGCATTGGCACAGGTGTAGTGTAGAGCCATGTATTACTTTTAAACAATTATTCTACCGACTGAAGAGCCAGGCTTCGAGATACTTCTATTCAGTAGTTTGTTTGAACTGCTGCTTGCGATTCTACAGCAGACTTATTAAGCACAGTGATCGTGCTCACATGTAAAACCACAGGGTGAGCATCCGGTTTCACAAATTGAGGCAAATGAGGAAGTGCCTTAAACCTGCATTCTATCTGAATTCCGCTGGGGGCGATGTGTCTGGTTGCAAAAGAGCTTGGATTCTGTAGAAGTCTATGAGAAATTGAGCCACTTCTCACTTGGATTTATTACTTTAGTAAACACTTTCATAATGACTATATGG
>JACXGM010036071.1:0-11498 GCA_016801145.1 Umbra pygmaea
CACATCGGTGTATCTGATATAGGCGTGCCAGAAGCGTGTTAAACAGATGACGACAGCGCTGCGACCTCGAAGTCATTAGTAAACATTGTAATATCGCAATAACACCAGTTGTTTAAAACGGCTTTG
Source organism: Umbra pygmaea (assembly GCA_016801145.1). NCBI lineage: Eukaryota > Metazoa > Chordata > Actinopteri > Esociformes > Umbridae > Umbra > Umbra pygmaea. The sequence continues at coordinate 127 of JACXGM010036071.1, forward strand.
GCCACTACAATGAACGAGTTAGACTTGGCTTTTTGTCTAAAAGAGCGACAGAAGACGGTGCTCGAATTGTTCCATTTTAGGAAGGACGTTTTTGCAAGAGTTTAATCTACCAGTTAGCTCCGCCATAGGTGCTTAGCGCAAAACCACTGGTGATAGGTCGTAGTTATATCCAATTGCGTACAGTGAGATTTTCAAATGCATACTTGGTGCCGCCCCTCGAGCTGGGTCATTTTCATTACTAGATCCCAGACCCATATCTCCTCCGGATTTGGGTCTGGATTTTTCCAGGCTAGATCACTACATGGTTTGAAATTAGTTTTCTTGAAGCAAATTTGAATACCCCTCCTACAGTATGCCCACTTATTTGGCTCTCTGTTTTATCAAGCATGCATTGTGTCTGTTATTCACCATGCTTATCAGACCCCTATGTAGTTATTACTGCTAAAGTTAATTTATATAGTGAGTATTTTTTATCTGATATCGAAACTGCACTGTCTATTTAAGTTATACAATGTCTTAAGACTACCATAGCCTACACATGGCCTTATGTAAATCCTTAAAGACAAAAGACAAAAAGAGTTTCACCGGACAATATTATATTAATTGGTACATTCATTTTAAAACAGTCATTTCCAAATACAATATTGCTTTCTTGCTTAATCCGCCAGTGAAACCTGCTAAACTCAAACAAAGAAATGTTTTCAGAGTAATGTCTTTTGGCCATAGCCAGAGAAAAACTATCCTCCTCAAGAAACATGATGATGAGCCTGGCTCTGCATTCCCCATAGCTCTAAGGATGTATGTCTCCTTTGTACACCTGGAGAAGTGTGGATAGAGGTAAAATTGTCTAGGTCAGAGAAAATATTGAGGCAACATGCAGTCCATTCCTCAACCAATGGCAGATGTCCCCATCACTGTCCTGTGGCATTGGGAATGATCTTTAGACCAGAAAGAAGAGTGTCCCATCCTGGCCCTCCAACACCACTTCCAGCAGCACTGGTCTCCCATCCAGGGACTAACCAGACCTGACCCTGCTTAGCTTTATAAGCAAACCAGCAGTGGAATACAGGGTTCTATGCTGCTGGCATAGGCGTTTGAGAGGGAGAAGGATCTGGCAAGTTCAGAGGTAATACAGTAGAATGAATGAAAAAAAAGAGGAAACAACAGCACAGCAGCACAGTATGCCTACAGTAGTACTAAGCAGCCCGGTAGTGTAGCAGACAGTCGCTTTAGCTCTGGATGTTTTTGGTCTGGCCCAAAAAAAATAGTATTATAAGGCTGACTTGCACCAATGAAACATGTACAACTAAAACTAACGCTTCATTTCAACTCAGAGCTTTGTTCATTAAAATTGCACAGGATTAATGATAACTACATGTGTAGAGAAAAACAGTTTCATACCTTGTTTTTCCACAACATTTCTTTGTTTGACATCTCAGAAGTTAATCAACACTGTTTGTTTCAAGATCAGTAGCCTAGCCACTAAGCTGACATCAGCGAAAAAAGACAGCACAGACCTGGGAAAGGGGTTGCCGCCAGAGTTGCCAGGTTCTGTCAAAGCTTCATGGCTCCAAACCAGCGCAAAATGCCTTAAAACCCGGCCAATTTCTCTGCATAACAGTTTCTTTATATTACCAATAATTGCCTCTATTATGAAATGCATATTTAACGGATTTGTTTTTACTTAAATTTTTTTATTTCCTATTTATTTTGTTCATTAGAGACACAAAACTTTTTTATTTTTCATATGTAGATAGGGCTCCTTTCTGAAATTCTGTACTTTAATGTATATGACAGCTTATATCTGTAGGCAATTAGTGAGGAACAATAGGTAACTTGTTTGCCTTCTTATCGCTTTTATTAAAATGTTTATAGTGTCAACAGCAGTGCTGAAAATAGACAAATCATCAGTGGTTTATTTGAGCCCAATCCTGACAAAACAGGATCCGGTACCTCTCGGAATTTGTAGAATTTGTTCTATTTTATTTAAATAAAATAATAAATTAAAAAACATGTAACATATTTAATAGAGTATTTCAACATGTATTTAAATACTTCTATATTTAATAATGTATTTCACAATTTCACCATTTATTTATTTCATGGTTGCAGTCATTGTGAAATCTGTAATTGAATCTGTCACTTTCACCCATCAAATTTGGAAGGGCGATAGATAGATAATAGATAAGCTGGATAGATAAGCAGGATAGATAATAGATAATCTGAGTAGATAAGCAGGATAGATAATATGATTTATCAAACCCAAATGCATGGGCAGCGCTATGCCAATTTGCGCTGCCTCATGCAGGAAGTCCAGGGAAAGTCAGAGAACCCATAGTCAGGCTCGAACCACTGACTATCATGACGTAGACTGTCCTACAATGTAGCGACTTAGACCAGTACACCACACGAACCACGCATGCAGCATTTCTATGGGCCTCCCTCAGCACTAAGGGATTTGTTGTTTGCCAGGAAGGATCTCCACAGGGTCATTTCACAAAAAAAGACAGATTTACAAAATGCAGGCTGCCTCAAGACATCATGGCAAAAAGATACTGTAAGTGAGTAAAACATGAACCTGCAATGTAGGCATATGTGAGATCAGCGTTCACTCATATCCACCACAAAGGTAACAAAAAACTTTTACATCTTTTGAAAAAAGAAAAAATAGATGTTATGTTGAGTCAGTGTGGGTGGAGAGCAGAGAATCGGTGTGGTCAAGGTTGAGCTGGGGTCTTAAAGGTGAGCTCCCAGCTGTCTCTACACCATGTGGCCTTAAAACTCCTTAATGATACTAAATGGCTAACTCAAAGGGAGCTGTGGGATCTGAACCTACTGGATCACTGCTCACTGTCAGAGGAGAGGGATCCAGTCCACTGCTCCATGCAGCATCATTTGTGAGCTAAGCTATGCTTAGCATTTTGGTTTCACCAAAAGACTTATCATCACAGTAATACTCATACTTGGCTCAAAAATAAACAATGGGACCAAGAGAATCATCAAAATACCATCATTAACACTCATCTGAGACAAAGAGGGTTTAGTTAATGAAAAGAAATCAATTTGCTAAAAAACAGAGCTGTTAAAATGGTTGCCACACACTGTATGCCAATATCAAGAGAACTGAAACAATAAAATCTCCAGTTGACAAGCAAAGCCACATATACTAGACCTCATGAGAAAAGCTAGAGATGAGACAAAACAATTTCCATACTGGTTGTATTTACATTGTCATGTCTCATGATGGCAAACACGCGTTTGCGAGTTTGTCATGCAATGTCCTTCGAGGTGCCTTGAGCTGGGTATGTCAGCACTTTGCTCAGAAACCAGACCAGCCAATTGATCTACACATGAAGAATTTTCCCAGCGTTACACATTTTAATAAGAATTTCATAAGAATTTCTCCACGTTATACGTTTCTCAAGACGTTCCTGAACAAATGCATTTACATTTGCAAAGCCCCATGTGGGATCTTTCGAAATCCTTTTGTACGCAACCTCGGAAGAAGGAATGTAGCGGCTATTTGAGTGAGACAGGCAAGTTTACACACTAGAATTTTGTCTCGTCTCAAGCTTTTCTCGAGAGGACTTAAATATCTGGCTGAAACGCATCCTAAGCAATCACCATTTAAGACATTGAAAATACATCTTCATGGATGGAAAGACATTGAATAGACATTGAAAATGCATCTTCATGGATGGAAAGACATTGAATAGACATTGAAAAGCCTTCTTTGAAATAACTTTACTCAGTGGGAGACACTCTATCTTTCATGCTGCAAAAATAACTCACCACTATGAAGTCCTTCAATCTCATCAGTGAGGTACTGATACTGACTTGCTGAACCGGGCTCGATGGTAAACACTGTTTAAATTGTGTGGGCTGTGTAGGAGTAAAAGGGAGTGCAGTGCAGTGTATTTTATATTACTTTTACCCAGCAGTGTCTTCCGCTCAGCTCTGAGTCACTGTCTCTCCTGCTGTATGCCTGGAGTCACCAACCTATAGCCTTCACGTGACTCAGCCTTACAACATACACACACCCCAAAACCACAGCTTGGGATAGCATCTATTCCCCTCTTCATCCTTCTAAGACACTTTTCTTCTAGGATGCATTGCACAAGTACGTTATCTCAATTCTGCATCTGGTATTTATATTCTGTTTTAGTAGAGGTATTGGTTTGTATAATGTACACTCACCTAAAGGATTATTATGAACACCATACTAATACTGTGTTTGACCCCCTTTCGCCTTCAGAACTGCCTTAATTCTATGTGGCATTAATTCAACAAGGTGCTGAAAGCATTCTTTAGACATGTTGGCCCATATTGATAGGATAGAATCTTGGAGTTAATGGAGATTTGTGGGATGCACATCCAGGGCACGAAGCTCCCGTTCCACCACATCCCAACGATGCTCTATTGGGTTGAGTTTTGGTGACTGTGGGGGCCATTTTAGTACAGTGAACTCATTGTCATGTTCAAGAAACCAATTTGAAATGATTCGAGCTTTGTGACATGGTGCATTATCCTGCTGGAAGTAGCCGTCAGAAAGGGATAGACATTGTCAGAAACAATGCTCAGGTAGGCCGTGGCATTTAAATGATGCCCAATTGGCACTAAGGAGCCTAAACTGTGCCAAGAAAACCTCCCCCACACCATTACACCACCACCACCTGCCTGCACAGTGGTAACAAGGCATGATGGATCCATGTTCTCATTCTGTTTACGCCAAATTCTGACTCTACCATCTAAATGTCTCAAAAGAAATCGAGACTCATCAGACCAGGCAACATTTTTCCAGTCTTCACCTGTCCAATTTTGGTTTGCTCTTGCAAATTGTAGCCTCTTTTTCCTATTTGTAGTTGAGATGAGTGGTACCCGGTGGGGTCTTCTGCTGTTGTAGCCCATCCGCCTCAAGGTTGTGCGTGTTGTGGCTTCACAAATGCTTTGCTGCATACCTCGGTTGTAACGAGTGATTATTTCAGTCAAAGTTGCTCTTCTATCACCTTGAAGCAGTTGGCCCATTCTCCTCTGACCTCTAGCATCAACAAGGCATTTTCACCCACAGGACTGCCGCATACTGAATGTTTTTCCCTTTTCACACCATTCTTTGTAAACCCTAGAAATGGTTGTGCGTGAAAATCTCAGTAACTGAGCAGATTGTGAAATACTCAAACCGGCCCGTCTGGCACCAACAACCATGCCACGCTCGAAATTGCTTAAATCACTTTTCTTTCGCATTCTGACATTCAGTTTGGAGTTCAGGAGATTGTCTTGACCAGGACCAGACCCCTAAATGCATTGAAGCAACTGCCATGTGATTGGTTGAGTAGATAATTGCATTAACGAGAAATTGACCGGGTGTTCCTAATAATCCTTTAGGTGAGTGTGTATTGGTTAGTAATGCGAAACAATTTACACAGAGACTGTGGATTACAGAGTGCAGAAAATAGGTAAGTTACTACAAAGACATATTCTCCAATTGCTTCATGGGCATTTTCAATACCGGGGGTGGGTGTATTTTGATCATAATATATATGGACAATGGAAAACATTTGGTTATCTGACAAAATTACTGACTGGTAGCCAAATTGTCGGAAAGAAAAACAAATCTAATTATTGATTAATAATCATTTTTGAGCTGGTAAAGAGAAAAATATTTATAAACCATGCAATGGCATCAATTGTATTATATTCCATATTTCACACCTCATCCATTTAAACCCCCATTTGGGATTTGACATATGGCCAGTTTTCCTTAAAACTATAAGGAGAATGTAATAAAATGCCATGCGACTTGATCACGTGTAGGTTGTTGTCAAACATCAAACCAGTAAATCAATTGGAAGTCCTGCTATGTGGCAAGTTATTAGAATGTACTTGCTAACCGTGGTAAGATGGAAATAAAAAGAACTACTGTACATGAAATGTTATATGAGTAGAATAGGCTATAGCACCAAACAGTCAAGGACCAAGTAGCTTATTTATCTGATCAAACCTAAATATAGAAAATACTGCTCTAACATATAGCTTGCATAGGCTACATTGTATTAATTTCCATATGAAAAATAACAATTATTTCCCGACATGTAGACGAAAGGCTATTTAAAAAAATATGCACACTGTAGGTATTTCTAAACAAAATACAGACTTTATAAACATAAAATTCAAAGGCAAGACACTGACTTTGCTCACGGCAAAATAGAAGAGTCTATATAAAAACTAAACTAATAGACAGACAAAAATAACTACCGTTTCCTCAGAAATCAAGTTCAATGTATAGTACAACTAGTCATTGGGATAAGTGAGGAGAACGGAGAGAACAAAACGTTATCTGTTTGGGGAGTATAGAATGGAGTAACAGTACCTTTGGTTATAGACCAGTGGGAAGATTGCCCCCCACCCAATGCAAAATGTCGGCAAAATATTCTCAATCGTTTGTGGTGCGTTTGTGCTGGTTTGTTTTGCTATCATTTTGAAGATATTGAAGAATATTGTATGTAATTCTGAGATCACTGAGCCCCTCAACATGCTCCAAATTCACCCAAAATAGTCTAGTTTGTTTGTGCTTCTTTTGTGCTGGTTTGTGCCGTTAACTTTTTAATTTGTGCTGCTACGTTTTTTATAGATATTAGACATTTAATTTTAGGCGATGACGTCGCCCAGCCGCTCATAGGACTTTTAGTTATTGAAAAGTGTTCTCCAGGCAGATCTGCCTTGGAGGCAGAAGTCATTTGATTGGTTGATTCAAAACTGAGAGCGGAACTCACATTCAGTTACATTTTTATTTAAAATTACAATTTATATATCTATATAGCACAGGATTACATTTTAACACTCCAGTGTGGTTAAGGTTAGGGTTAAAATTAGGTGTATGGTTAGAGATGATTAAAAACTGAGACAAGGTCACTCAGATTCCCAATATGCTCCAAATTCACTAAAAATAGGCTCAATCATTTGTGCTGGTTTGTGCCGGTTTGTGCCGTTAAAATGTTTGTATGAGCAGCTACGTTTCTTTTCTATATTAGACAGTTAATTTTAGATGATGACATCACCAGCCCTTTCACATGTTCCAAATTCCCTCAAAATAGGCACAAAAAAACACAGGGAATAAAAAGTAGAGAAAAGACAGAGAACAAAATTGAGATCTATTGAGAAATCAATGAAATTAATGAAATTCTTCACAGCCAAACTAAACACACTGACTAACATATCCTTACATTAGCTAAGGATAGTTCTGTATTCCTTTAATCCTTGATAGATGTAGGTCTATCCTTTAGATTAACCCATTTTGTTCACCCAGAGTTGTTATACATAAAATACTGGAGCCTTCTCTCAGCCAGCAGTTAGGGGGTTGCAATTGGGAGCTGAACAATTCATTACATTATGTAATGTGTTTGCTTAGTCAATGCCCAGGGGCACCTAAAAAGTTGTACATGTTGAATGTTCTGTAACTAAAGCATTTACACAGCTGGGTGGTCCTCCAGAGCCACTGCAGTAGGACTCCCCTCAGTGGGAGGCTGAGAGCTAAACCAGGCAACTTTTCCAAATGTAGCCTTTAAAGATGCCTGGAAAGTTTCAGATGCATATTGTTCTTAACAAAAAGATAAACTCTATACCGTGCAATGCAGAGAGCAGAGACAGCTCTGCCTTTACAGTACAACAGGAATATGTGCTTGAGAGTGTCAGAGAGAAGGCATTTTTACCGGCCGAGGCAGAAGGAGAGATAAACATTTAATACACTGTTGATTAGAGTGGAATCTGACAAAGCAAACAGTGTTCTTCAGATTGTGTGTGATTCTGAGAGATAGAAAACACCTTAACTTTGCACTAGAGGCTTTTAGATGAGTGTGTTCAATTTCCAAATCAAACACTGCAGGAAAGACTCATTGAAGCGGTAAAACAAACATTAATATCAGCACCTCGTTTAAATATTGTGCTGGTGTAAAATTCTACTTCAGAGTTTACATTAGTAGATTAATTTTGGATTCAAATCTCAATGTAAAATAAGACCCTATTTGAAAGCCTTCCTGTTTCAGGGAGTTCTTCAAATACTGATATATGACAAATAGATCTTTAGATTAAAAATTTAGCCACAATGATTACCTCAGAGAGATTAAATGGGGCTATGGAGAGGTCTCCTGCTATGGATCTGTTTCCGTATTACTGCTGGGTTGTAACACTGGTAGTCATATCCTCTGCGAATCTCGCAAACGCGGTGGTGTGCTCATCATTTCTGACACTCATCTTAAACTTACACCCAAAAACATAACTGTGTTTTTGTCTTTTGATTTTCTAGTCATGAAATCTATGCGGCTTAATCAATATGTTTTTATAGCAACTATCTACAGGCTACCTGGGCCATGCACAGTGTTTCTTAATGAATTCTCAGAATTTTTATCTGGCCTAGTAGTCACGGGAGATAATATTATAATTTGTGGTGATTTTAACATTCATATGTAGAACTCAAATGACAATCTCCAAAAGGCTTTTAGAGCAAAAATTGACTCAGTGGGTTTTGTCCAACACGTCTCAGGACCTACACAATGCCATAGTCACATGTTGGACCTTGTTTTGTTTCATGGAATAGATGTTTTAGATCTTAGTGTTTTTTCTCTTAATCAAGGAATTTCGGACCACCATTTGAATACATTTACTGTCACATCAGTTACTTTAATTAGGAACCCAACTGGGGACATTTAAGAGCTGCAATATAACCCAAAAAGTTATTGGATGCCTCTTCCTAACTCAATCTACCATACCAATGATGTCAGAGTTAACACATCTGTGAATGGACTAACTGAAGATTTACACCTAACACTGTGTAACACCCTGGATGCAGTTGCACAGTTGAAAACTGAACATGTCCACAACAAGAAACTTGCTCCCTGTTACACAGAAAACACCAGAGCCCTAAACCATGCGTCCAGAAGACTGGAGCGGAAATTACATTCTACCAAGTTGGAAATATTTAGACTAGCTTGGAATGACTTACTTCTGCACTTACTTCTGCTCGATCAGCCTATTTCTCCAACCTAATTGAGGAGATCCAAAATAATCCAAAATGTCTTTTTGATACTACTGCAAAGTTAACTAAAAATAAGAATTCCGCAATCGAGGTTGGACTACATTTTGGTAGTAATGAATTCATGAGCTTTTTTGATGAAAAGTTCATTACCATTACAGTTTTTCCCGACTGCTAAAACACTAAAAGTGAATGCTCATAGCAAAGCGTCGAAACTGTAATGTTTGCATGCATTTGGTACACTCAAAAACCAGACATCGGGACTGAAACATCATCGGCCAAAGGGCCATTGAGAATGTCGCCGGGCAGTGCGGGGGCAACATCACCATGTGTGTAGCCATTAGTGGTCAGGGAGTCCTCCATCACCATGCCACCCTGGGTCCCTACAACACTGCACACATACTAACATTTCTGCATGCACTACATGCCGCGGTCACATAGGACCAACCAGGGCAGCCCATGTTCGTTGTCATCTGGGATAATGTCAGTTTCCACCGGGCTACTCTGGTCCAGGACTAATTCGCCAACCACAACCATTTCATGTTGCTGTACCTGCCCCCTTATTCCCTGTTCCTCAACCTGATAGAGGAATTATTTTCGGCATGGCGGTGGAAGGTCTATGACCACCTACCACATGCACGCGTGCCGCTCCTGCGAGCAATGGAGGAGGCATGCGGAGACATCGAGGTGGACTCAATCCACGGGTGGATACGCCACGCCCTGCGATATTTTCCCGTTGCCTGGCATGGGAGAACATCGCCTGTGATGTGGACGAGGTGACGTGGCCCGACCCCAATCGACGGAGTGATCCCTGATTTGTAATGGGAGTTGTTTTACTACCTGTACAATGTATCAAGGAGGCATGGTTGCGGAAATAAAAATGGTTTAAAAACTACAAATGACAGAAGTGTCTTGAGTAAAGTTGACCAGTGTGTTGTGTCTGTTTGACTGTTTATTGTTCATGTGCATGTGTGTTAATGATCGATCTGAAGAGGGCCTTTTGAAGTCAGAGTGTTAAGTTTTGATTGCAGAATGGCAGTGTTGACATGGCAGTTCAATGTTAATCTTCAAGTGTTATGTAAAGAATTATTGTGTGTTGTGATTTGACACAATGAGCCAAATTATGCATTTTGTGTGTTAGCAATTGGAAAAAAAATTAAAAAACAAATCACAGAATCCTCCCTTAAGAAGCATATTTTTCCCCAAACTCTCCTGTCTTGAGATTGCACTGAACAGTCATGATCTTGGATTAGGATTTTTTATCCTTCCAGCTGTCAACTGGACCCTATTCCAATTAAATTACTAAAGGAGTTACTCCCTGTGCTTGGCCCACATATGCTAAAAATAATAAATTTCTCCCTAGTCTCTGGGTGTGTACCAAACTCCCTAAAATTGGCTGTAGTGAAGCCACTTTTAAAGAATTCTGAGTGTGATCCCCTCATGGAATACTTAATTTTTTCAAGTTTTAAAAATGAGAAGATATCACATAGCCACTGAGAGGCTAAGTGTGGCTGACAGAACTTACACTGCAGCAAAATCCTGCTTCGAGCTAATAGTGTAATAAAAGCAATGATATTGGCATTTTTATAATTTAGCGAGGAGTTCCCTGGGACTCCAAACACCACTATCAGGAGGCATGGGGTTAAATAAATTTTAAGTGCTACTGAAATTGTATGGAATACAAAGGTCCAGTAATTGCTCAATTTTGAGCAAGTAAAAAACATATAATAGAGGTCACATGGGGAGTAATGACATCTGTCACACACATCCATTACTGTGGGATACATTCTAGACAGTCTGAACTATGTTGGTCACCTTGAAATGAATTAGTCTAAGACGAACACAAGATGAAGTGGAACTTGTTCTGTTGATCACTCTATCCCAGAAATCCTTTGAAAATTCAAGACCCATGTTTTGTTCCAAGTAGTTATAGATATGACAGTGGAATGTCTATCATAGGACATAATCCAAGAATAGATTTGTGAAATCACTGGTATTGAAAAATAAGAAATATCATTGAAAGTTTTAAAGCCATTCTTTTTCCAGAGAGTGAAGGCACTGTCAACAACAGATGGATTAAATATGTAGTTGTTATTAATAGGGCACAAAATGTATGTAGAGGAGAACTTAAAATCGTGCCAAAACTGATAGTAGTCAAAGTCAAAGTCAAAGTGGTTTATTTATCATATGCATTGAACAACATACATCATCCTATGCAGAGAAATTCTTATTGACATGGCTCGGCGATTCTATGCAGTGGGCTTAAAAACAAGAATTACAACAATATAGAATTTTAAAATAGGAATGACAATAGTAATAATAGTAATAGTAATAATGATAATAATAA
>JACXGM010036072.1:0-11496 GCA_016801145.1 Umbra pygmaea
CGCCTGTCTCATACTATACATTACAAAGAACTGTGACACTTTGTCTATCTAAAGTCCATTTGTCATGCCGTATCTAGTGCACAGCACACGCACGCATTCTTTGGCTTTGTATTCGTAAATGGGATTTATTATTTGAATGCTCTTGCAGGCACATCGAATTTAGGGATCAATTACATGAAAATAATATATTTTTAACCATACAAACCAATAAAATGTAAGCATTTTAATGGTAGGTTATTTTTTCTTTTACAATCTGTGGGTTATGAGGCAAAACGGTTGCCAGGGGGCAACGTTGGAACTTTAAAAACTGTCTTTGTCCATTTTATCTAGTTGGATTAATTAAGGAAATAACACTGCCTGGATTTAGCTACGACTAGTCTTATTTTTATTTGGTGCAACAGGTGTAAATTCCACTCACAACCTCGGACGTAGCTACGCCCGACCTAGGATTTAAGACCAACGTTTTTACGTCCAGTTTGTGCAACCGGCCCCAGAAGAGGCGCCACCCGGGAGCAACTGCAGATGACAGAGCACCGTAAGTTTTTTTTCAACTCCCCACTTCCCCACTTTATGATGGAGTAGTAAGTTTTAAGCTACAGTGTAATTAATTACTCTGTGTAATATAGTCTCAAGGTGTGAAATGACACGCTTATGCAACCTAAGTCAACAAACGGTTGTAACGTTATGTCTTCATTGATTGTCGTCGATGGGACAGTGAGCAGTTACATGCCAGGACTATTCCGGTTTTAAATGGAATATTGGCACTCTTAATAGTCCTGGCATGTAACTGTGTGTTCACTGTCATGCCGTGACTGCGCAAGTGACGTTTATGTTACACACATAGGATTTAATTAGCCTACTTGTTGATATTTAATCAAAGGGCATAGCCTGGGCTGAGGTGGATACATAGTAAAATTGTTTATTTTTTAAGTTTCTTTGCTGTTGGTTTATTATATTACATGTATAATTTGCTATTATCAGTCAATTAATAGGGAGATAATCGCTAATTGAATCGAATCGAAATCGAATCGGACTGAAAAAACGAATTGTTAGATTAATCGATGCATCCAAAAAATAATCTCTACATTAATCGTTTAAAAAATAATCGTTTATCCCAGCCCTAATACATACACAAACTTAATTTGGTCAATTTAAAAACATGTTGCTTCATTCTGCCCGTGTCAAATTGGTGCAACAACCCGACCCAGTGGCCAGAGGTGTCTTACTCGCCCGGACATTTACTCGTACCTCATAAAGTCATCAGGTGTTAAACCAGTGAATGATTTTACTTCGTTTTTGAAAGTAAACAGCTTTAAATATATATATATATATATATATATATATATATATATATATATATTATGTCTTTATATTACTGAGTACTGAGTAAACCTTTCTGGACAGCAATACAAATAAACTGTAGCCTTTGTTTAAGGTTGCATGCTTGTAATCACAAGACACTGACATTATGATTATGCCAATAAAAGTAAAATACTTACGTACCTATTTCCACCCATCCCCTGTTATCACCCCTTTACATGTCACTGAATATTAATTTCTTAGGCCTACCTGTTATGAAATGTTGTCCACAAACATAAGTGTGTGGAGATACAGTCTTGACGCTACAGTACAGCTAGCTGCAGCCATAATTGCCTTCTTTCTGGATATTTCTTTTTACATGGCAAAATAATTAATTTTTTTTTTTTTTCTAACATTATTGGTGCACCCAACCAAACAACAACTCTTTGGCATGTGGTAGTTGGTCAACCTCTGGCCACTGAACTCCTCTGGCCACTGAACTCCAGCCCTTTTTCCTGATTGCTTTTGTTTTTTAGCACTTGCCAGTTTTATCATGTAGCACTTTGGGATTTGCTAGAATATAAAGTGCGTTACAAATATAATTTATTATTATTAGTCCACTTTCTCGATCCGATACTGTATGCATACTGTCATTGACTGTATGGTAGTGATGGGCGATTCATGAACGATTCGTTCATTTTGAACAAATCTTTTAAAAGACCTGTACGTACGATTCATACTGGATCGTTCATTTCGTTCATTTTCGCGCAGGCACATCTATGACCCATTATACTGCTTGGTACTAGTATCTGAATTGTTCAAATCGTTCATTTTTGCGCAAGCGCATTACTTCTATGATCCGGTATACTACTCGGTACTAGTATCTGAATCATTCATATCGTTCATTTTGACGCAAGTGCATTACTTCTATGATCCAGTATACTGCTCGGTACTAGTATCTGCATCGTTCATATCAATCTTTTTGGCGCAAGCGCATTACTTCTATGATCCAGTATACTGCTCGGTACTAGTATGTCGTACTAGTACATTGCCCGGTACTGGTACATGAGTTGTTCATTTCGTTCTTTTTCGCACAGGTGCACTACTTCTATGATCCAGTATACTACTCGGTACTAGTACCTGGATCGTTCATATTGTTCATTTTGGGGCAGGCACATTACTCTATTATTCAATACGATGTAGTTATTAGATTTGCACATGTTTGCTCATCACTGTAGACTGACTTAACTAGTCCGAACAAATTACTAATTTGACAAATGCACCTTTATCATAGTTTACATATGGATCTGTTGATCCTATTACAGGATTATGTACAAAAATAGAAATGTTAAGCTTTATGTTAATTGTTATTCTTACGAAGTCATATGACGCTGGATATTTAAAATAATGGGTTTATTACACACGTATGTATCCGTATTACTGCTTGGCCACTGAACGTCTTTGTTATAATGAATTGATTATACGGTAGGCTGTTACATTTTGCCTATACGCACTGCCTCAAATGAACAAATGTTTGAATAATATAAAGTTTAGGCTGCGGGATGGAAGTGAACAACACACTTGACTGCTACACTTATTTTGTTGCCTCAAATGTAAAACTTTCTACCAGACGTCGTATGAGATTAGTTCATTATCTTAAATGTTTTTGGATTTGCGCAGGTGCATTACTTCTATGATCCATTATATGGTTAATTAATTTTGTTTTTCCTTCTTTTTTGCGAAGGCTTATTTCTATGATCCAGTACATACGGTATGGATCAGTATACTGGTTCTTTTCGTTCATTTCGATCTGCGCATGCGCAAATGAACGATACGAATCAAAATGATTTGTTCATTTGAATGAACAAGATTCAAAGATACAATTCAGTAAAAAGAATCAAACTTCCCATCACTACTGTATGGCGGTTTGTTTTCCCCCATAAGTGGCCGTGAATCTGTTCAGAGGCATTCTATGACGTTGCGCCGGTTGTGCGTATGGCCCTGTGAGAATGTGTGTGTAGAAATGTGTGAGAAAGTGAAAGCCGACTGCTAGAGAGAATGGCAACGGAGCGCAATCGTCCCGCAATCGTCCTGCTCATAGTAAAATATGGAAGTACTTTGCTTACAAGCCTAATAATTAAGGTAAACCTCAATATATTGCATTGCCAGTTTGTAAAATGTGTTTCAAAGTTTGTCTCGCGAATGGGGCAAGACAATGAAGTTTCATCGCCACATTAAGCACTATCAAGTCTTTAACCATGAATGCACGTGTGTTCGCATCCCGTGAATGATCATAGGATATCAGGCAATATCGGGCCTATAGAAAAACAACATGTTTTATTTGTATGCACAAAATGCGCAATTATTAAATTATTATTGAAAAATTAATTCTATCGATTGGAACTATCGAATAACTATATAATCTACCACGTTTAGTGTTATTCAGATGTGGGCAGTGTTGCCAACTTAGCAACTTTTCAGACCTCTAGCGACTTTAAAAAAAAAAAGCAGCTAGTGACAAATGTAGTGTCTTTTTGGACAACTCTTAGAAAGTTACTAGTATACTGCCACAATCATGTGGTCGGAGGCTCACCACTCTCTGTGTCTACTCTGTTTAGTGAGACTGAGATTTAGACGTTACATTTCAGTTCCATTTTTCGGTCCCTGGCGTTGAATAAAACCATACACTGCCATCAAGAGGTCAGCTTGGCCGTGTCTCGACATGCACGTGATGTCAGTTACTTAATCATGCATCTTACTTGACATCAGATGACACAAACATGCCTGGAAATAACAAGTCAAAAGTATGCTGCAGTGTGTAAATGAGCAGTGTTTTCTCAGCAGGTTTGGCTGTGATGTATAAACTAACTTAGGCTATCGGACCTGGGTTTAACTCTTCATCTCCTGAGGAGCAGAGGAGGATTAGGATGAGTGATCGGGTAATGGTTTATAAAACTGGTCATTTAGTGCAATTGTGAAAGTGAAAAGGGGAGAGTATTTCTGGGCATAGTAAAATAGATTTACAGCATTGAGGGCAGACAGTGATATTGCAGGCTTATTGTCCTGTGGTGGTAAACAGAGGCATTGAGTGATGAAGAAGGATCTAACATCTCTGGAGAGACCAGGTGAAACAGATGAAGTCACACAGAGAGTAGGGGAAAGGACCGTGAAAATATCTGTGGCATGGTGAATAAGACAGCTTTAGTAAGAAAAAGCTATGAAGAAACATGAACAGCCAAAAGCGAGCCATAATGTCCAAATGACAATACATAAACGAAAAAATAAATAAATGCAGTAAGCAGCCCCGGATTAAAAGCAGTAACTAATTGGAAAAAGATATTTTAAGAGTGTACTGCGCATGCGTGCACATTGTGTGAGATTCAAAACAAAGGCTTTAGCAGAGAGCTAGTTAACAATGTTAGGAAATGCTCCTTTAGAGAATTGCCTTTATTTCAGAGTGTCATAAGATGCTTTGCTTCTCATGAAGCCTTGGATAAAAAAAGTTGATGTCATTTAGTAACATATATGTAAACAAGAAGCAGTCCTTATATCGATTTATGATAATATTGAGGTAAGCAAGGAAATATTTTTCTTCCACTGTCTGTAGCCATAGATCTTTTCTGTTTTATTAGAAGATTCAAAGTCAATAACAAACCTTTCAGCCTGTGCCAGGAGAATTTTAGAATTGAGAGTAGTTTTTTAATATTGAGGTTGTTTGGGAATTTATATTGGATTACAAAATTATTTTAGTGCATCTACTCACCTCAGCAAAGCTTGCGCTGACCTAACACATTATTCTCACTATAGGTCAAAAAATAAATAATCATAAATATCACAAATGAAAGCTTTCAATATATATATACATATATATATATATACGTATATATGTATATATATGTAGGCTTTATTTTGGCTTAAAATATTATAATATATATACTATATATAGCCTATGCATTTGACTGCACAGCACACACAAACAAACACACAGACACTCTTGTATTTTAAATAGTTATTTTTTTATTCATTTTATATTTCACCTTTATTTAACCAGGTAAATCGATTGAGAACACATTCTCATTTGCAATTGTGTCCTGGCACAGTCACACATATAAACAGTTATCATACTATTGTGGTCAAAATAATTGCTCTGAAGCTACATTCTAAGGCTGTTCTGTAAATAGTTTTTTACTAAAAGTAGCAACTGATCAACTTATATAAATGTCAGGCTCAAATTAAAAACATTGCACTTCTGGGTTAAGCCACGCCCATTCCCAGTACAGATACAGATAATTTAATTGGTTGAACAGATACAGATAATGGTATACTCACTCAGCCCTATTCAGAACACATTGAGGAGGTGTTTTTAGTAACTTTCATGACAGAAACATGAGTGGCACAATGATTTTTAGGTTTTTAGGGGTCTGGAGTATCCCTTTAAGTCCAATATCTAGTTAGCTCACGCATTCATTTTAGCTTTAACTTTATCAGAACCATACATTGGATTTTAGGCATTACTGCGTAAGCATTTGTCAATATTTTGCAGGGGTGCAAACAGTCGATACAGCATGAGGATTTGGAGGGGGATTATGTATAATCTTACTGCTACAAATATGTTAAGGGGGACATCAAATATGAAGCAATACTAACAGTATTGTTTGTAGTCGTTGTTGAGGAAGGGAAACCAAGCAGAGAGTGAAGTTCTTCAGGTTTATTTTAAACTCAAATAAGATTACCAAAAGAGGTCATTCACTGCTACTGCTGACGGGGTGTATACCAGCTACACAACGACTATATCTATACTGTTTATTATGCTTTGATGAGGCATAGGTGCGCTAACTGTATTACAGACTGTACGCCTGGCTGAAATATACACAATATAAACCATTTATGATTCTAAGAGGAGAAAGCACAATTAGTAGCATAAATCCAACACAAAAAAGGGAAACTTCACTCAATGATGCGCAACCACATTCTACAACACTGGAGCTTTTAAAGCGCACAAGATTATACATTTTCACCTGGTGTGTATGATTTGTATACACCTAATCAACCCAGCCATTTACTTACTAGATTAACCCAGTGTCACAGAACAATAGACCAGTGTCCAGAAAGTTGTGCCAACGTCCATTACATAAACACAAAGTTACAGTACCTTGTACTGATAAATAAACCCAAAAAGTGCATAATCCCAAATAAACCAAATAGTTTTCTGCCACGACATTCAAAAGTCCCTGCTAAGTCCAGACAATTACATTAAGTGACATGTTATTGAATTCTTACTAATTGTAAAGAAACATGTGTTTTATGCTATTGAGATGTACCCTGGAAATCCAGAGTTCTCGCGAGAGCACAATTTGAATTTGCTCAGCAAGTTACTCTGGCACCGAGTGATTCTGCTCATTAACTATGCCCTTGTAGCCGAGCTGCACCAATCACATCGGTGTATCTGATATAGGCGTGCTAGAGGCTTGTTAAACAGATGACGACAGCGCTGCGACCTCGAAGTCATTAGTAAACATTGTAAGATCGTAATAACACCAGTTGTTTAAAACGGCTTTGGCCACTACAATGAACGAGTTAGACTTGGCTTTTTGTCTAAAAGAGGGACAGAAGACGGTGCTCGAATTGTTCCTTTTTAGGAAGGACATTTTTGCTGTTTTTGCAAGAGTTTAATCTACCAGTTAGATCCGCCATAGGTGCTTAGCGAAAAACCACTGGTGATAGGTCGTAGTTATATCCAATTGCGTACAGTGAGATTTTCAAATGCATACTTGGTGCCGCCCCTCAAGCTGGGTCAGTTTCATCACTAGATCCCAGACCCTTATATCCTCCGGATTTGGGTCTGGATTTTTCCAGGCTAATTCAGATGTGTATTTTAACAGGAGAATTTTGAAGAGAACTTGGTTAGTGATCTCTGTGTTGTTGAGTCAGAGAATGTAAGTTTGCTAGATTTAGAGAGCTAGAACATTTTTCAGTGATTTGTTATTATTTAACCAGGGCTTTTATAATGTTTGCAAAATAATAAAAATACTCTGAAGTTGACTGACTTATTTCAAGTGTGCAACACTAAACTACTCTAGCTACCTTTGCAAACTACAAGACAACTAGCTAAGTTGACTGCTTACCGTCAGTCAGTGTGTGTTCATCGTTACCGATTTTGATGTGAAAATGGCGAATTTCACCAAAAGGTGACAAGTTTGCACCCTTGATTTTGTGATATATGCTTGTTATTCATAGCTGTAGATCACTTCTTTTATGTTGTTTGCAACAAATAGATATACAAATTAATTTGTTTACTTTGTATCTAGCATGTGTGTTTCCGGCTCTTAATTAAACTCTTAACTTTACATTGTGTTTCTCATATTCTGAAATGGATACCCTTTGTTGGTTGTTGGCAGCCGGACAACCAGGACCCATACAGTTCATCCATTATTATTTGCCCTTCAATTTCATCAACAACCCATATTCTTCAGCACCACATGTACAACCAGTTGCCAAAAATTATTGCACTGCATTTTTAATAGCGTGTGTTCTTGTTGTTTCACTTGTGCCACACCATGGACATTATAGTGCTTGTCAATTTCTATTATTCCACCAGCAGTGTGTAATCAGGAGTTAGCCCAGCTGTGTTAACTTAAGTCATTAAGAATAGTATTTAGGACACCCTTAGGTAGACCATGGTGTCTGCTATTGTTTCAATGTCATCCTGCCTTTAGCTGTGTATGGTTGTTGTTTTGTGTTCATTAGCAGTCTATTCAACTCTGCACTTGCTTCCACCTCGTTATACTACAGCCGTTTTTATTTGTTGAAAATCCCCAATGGTTTATCAGGTTAACGTTTGCAACTGTATCAAGCTTTAGAGTGAATATTGTACCTTTACCCATGAGTGGTACAACCCAATTGTTGTTTGCCCATATTCCTTGCAAATTGCTGTCTCCAGGATCACAAATATTACACAAATATTTCTAAGGGTAAAAATGGCTGCACTGTTAATGCTTTCTCTTGCAAACCTCTCTTTAAGCATTCATATAACTTGAAACAAAACTGCTTAGTGGATTGTGATTTACAGTACATGTGTGTAAATTGCTTTATTTGCCTAAAGACTACACAGCCTCTATTAAATTGGCTTTATCGGTGAGCGTTCAATTTCCAAAAGGAGGTAAAGCTTACTTGATTGTTACTAATGCAGGCAAGCAGATGGGGAATCACCTGTATTGTTTGAGTAAGATTGAATTAAATTATTGTCCCTATTACTTCAGTTGTTCTAGGATATCCCTTCGGTGGTTCCCTTGGTAGTTGCCTTTGGTAGTGAGATACAGTGAACTCTCAGATATTGTCAGACATTTCCACACGCACAAAGATGCACCTATTTTAATAATAGATTTTCTGACCTTTCTGTATGTATCCCAAGAGAATACTGATTAATCCCCTTTTAAAAATAGTTCACCTTATAGGGTCATTAAATGATTTACAGTTATTTCCTCCACACATAATTATTACATCCATTATGTTGGACTTTGCTTGTCTGGGCCAGTGTGTGGAAATGTGGACCCTTTAACACAGAGTAGAACAGAGAAAATGTGTTTTATATACAAATCTACATATTTTTAAAGACTGGTATTATCTTACACTGTATATTCTAAGGCAGTGGTTTACAGAACTCTCCTAGGGACCCCCAGCCCTATATATTAGATGTATTCCAGATTTACCACAGCTGAGTCAACTAATTGATTGTGAAGCCCTTGGCTGCCTGATTCAGCAGTGCTACTTCAGGTCAAAGAAAATATTGTTTTGCATTTGTAGAATTTCTAAAATGTATTTTTAGAAATTACCATTCAATAACACTTGATCAGAGTTGAAATTGTCCAGCTCTTCTTATATTTCATAATTTGCACTAGCCATTGTGCAAACTCCTTCTCTGGCTCTTGAATTTTATTTACGCATTTAATGAAAGAATGCACTACATAATATTCTTGAAGTTGCTATTTAGTTTTATTCTCCAATAAACTCGATTTAGGGGCGGTACAAATAAAAATCAGTAAGTCAACCGAATGCCTCTCCTGAATCTAGCAGTAGTTTTCAAGTATTACTCAAGCGACGTCACTGGAGTAATGTTAAGAAACTTACGAAGGTCAATTTGGGAACTTCGGAATACAGTGAGAAGGTGTTTTTATTGACTGTGATGTCGAAAACATGACAGTCACAATGATTTTGAGGTGTTTAGTGGTCTGGAGAGTCCCTTTTATCCATCCATCCATCTTCATCCCCTTTTAGCATTTTACAAAATTTATTTTTCGCTATTAGTTAAAGGGATACTTCACCCTACAGCTATCTGGAGGTGCTAGTAGCTTCTCCCAGACATTTGTAGAACAGTGAGATATGTTTCACCCATGCCTGGCTAGTGTAAGAGCAAGATTAGAAATTTTGTGGGGAATTTTCACAAGCTGACGTCACTGTGTGAGTCCAATGGACTTTGGAGATAGGAAAAATGAGTATAGGCGTGTATTCTGTTGCCAAAATAAGCATCCTTGTTATACTGATCTGGCTTTCAAACCTACTCATTAAAGCCTTGGTTGTCCTTGATTTTTTAAGGTATAGCTTATCTTTCTGTGACGTTTCGATCAGCCGTTTTAATGCTAAACAGACGAGGTGGTATGATGTATAGAACTACAATGCTGACTTCCTTGTTCCAAGCCCCGCCCACCTGGCATGTTCTCTGGATTCTGTGAAACAGTTCGTAACCAAAGTCGCTGGTAACACAATTGCTACTAACTTTGGATTTGTAGATGTGGAATTTTACAACTTGCTTTTACATTCTAAGTGACATCCAACCATACATGTTTTTGCCCGAGTACACCGAAGAACATTTACAACAAATGGAGTTTGATATTCAGCTTCAACAAGGCAGCATGTTCTACAGATAATCCAGTTGAAACGCGGTTAAATTCTAATTGCCAAAGTGCTTCTGTGGGAATATGTCCATCCATGTCTACTGAAGAAAAAAGCACTTGCTACAATGAATGGGATCGTGGACAAGCTTTACTTGTAAGGCTTAAATCAAAAATGACTGACGACCGCATATGCGTCACTGAATCACTGAAGTTTTCCAGCACACATGGAAAGAGACGTAGCAAGAGTCCTCTTTAACAGATGAGTAAGTTTATTAAACCTATTTTCTGTACCTTGATAATGGAGCACACATCGTGTCTGTGTGGTAATGTTATTGTACTGTATGTGTAGTGTGCCAGCTGTATTTAGTAGCTAGCTGAGTGTAAATTACTATACCTTACTATATATAGGCTACTCTTTCTAGATAAAGGAAAATGGTTGGGATTGCATCGCTTTTCAGCCGCTTTCCGGCTGTAGTGCCAGTTAAATGTGCAATATGTAATTTTTGGTCACCAGGGGGCTCTCAATCAAAACAATAGCAAAAGATGTACTCGGATGACGTCGGGAGGTTGCGTGGGATCATGGGTTTGTTATCGTCGTCAATGACAACCTTCCAATCTAGCATCTCTGTCAGAAAAAATGTTCACCGACAAAGTAATATATTGTTAAAAAATTATAACTTTATTCACGTTATGTTTGGCGGCTCCCTGGATCTTATAACAACTAGAGCAGTCACAGATTATATGACGCCATTTACGGGCGACAAAATGAAACGTCCCGTGTCTTCGAATTATATTACAAATTTCTCTGGATTAGAAAGTTATTGGAAACATTTAGGATAATGTAAGTACACAACTAAGAAATATATATAATGTATGTATAGTGATGTTTGCTTTTAATGCAAAGTATGTATTTTGTTATTGTTTTGATTGATATTACATATTGTACCTTTAATTTAGCACGTAGATCCCTTTCATAATCTTCCGACCTAAAATGCCGACTACAGACCCTAACTTTTTATAGCCTATTGTTGTAATGAATACTCAAGTAGTAAAAGAGAACAATGTTATTTATTGGATAAGAAATGACTGTCCAATAAACAGGCAAAAAATAATCCAAATTCAGGCAAAGGTCAGACCGGAATAGCCAAATATGGCAAATGTACACATAGGGAAATCCACAGGCAGAATACTCAAAGAACAATGCAGAGGTCAAACCGGAATAGTTAATATATGGCTAAGGCACAATAGGGAAATCCAGAGGCAGAATAATCCAATACAAGGCATAGGTCAGACCATAACAACAACA
>JACXGM010036073.1:0-11498 GCA_016801145.1 Umbra pygmaea
GCAACATTTTTCCAGTCTTCAACTGTCCAATTTTGGTGTGCTCTTGCAAATTGTAGCCTCTTTTTCCTATTTGTAGTGGAGATGAGTGGTACCCGGTGGGGTCTTCTGCTGTTGTAGCCCATCCGCCTCAAGGTTGTGCGTGTTGTGGCTTCACAAATGCTTTGCTGCATACCTCGATTGTAACGAGTGGTTATTTCAGGCAAAGTTGCCCTTCTATCAGCTTGAAGCAGTCGGCCCATTCTCCTCTGACCTCTAGCATCAACAAGGCATTTTCGCCCACAGGACTGCCGCAGACTGGATGTTTTTCCCTTTTCACACCATTCTTTGTAAACCCTAGAAATGGTTGTGCGTGAAAATCCCAGTAACTGAGCAGATTGTGAAATACTCAGACCGGCCCGTCTGGCACCAACAAACATGCCATGCTCAAAATTGGTAAAATCACTATTCTTTCCCATGCTGACATTCAGTTTGGCGTTCAGGAGATTGTCTGTCTTGACCAGGACCACACCCCTAAATGCATTGAAGCAACTGCCATGTGATTGGTTGAGTAGATCAATGCATTAAGGAGAAATTGAACGGGTGTTCCTAATAATCCTTTATTTGAGTGTACACGTGCATTTGTTTTTGAAAATGGCTACGATAGAGGAGGATTTTTGACAGCGAAGACATTGAGTTGGAAGATAGTGAGGAGTTTGGAGGGAGGTGGTAGAGGATTATCTTCTGCGCAAGGTAAAGCAGTTCACCCGCAAACCGTATTTTCACCGATGAGCTTTGGGACATGTTGGTGATGGAAACTAATCAGTACAATGAACATAATGAATAAATAGCATAATAAATAGTAATATAATTATGGAGATGATTGTTGATAATGATAATAATAAAAACAATAATGGTCATATAAATACAATACTGTCATAATAATTAACTAGCATAATACGTAGTAATACAATTCTGGATGGAATGCCCAGATATCAGTGGACACAAACAGTACAGTTCTTACAACTGTACAGTTCCAACACAAACAATACAGTTTCAATACAGCACATCAGACAAAGCAGGAACATTCTACTATATCCATATCAATTGACATACAATAAAAATGTATACTCACAAAAATCTGGCATATAGTATGAATTATTTACGCTTACCACAAACAATAATGCTTGGCGTACACTGTAAAAGTGCTACTACCTTGCCTGTACTTACAATACGTCAGTATATACACAACAATATAGTTTTATTTAAAATATATCAAAATTAATTTGAGTAGTTATTACTATGTGATTTTTGTGTACATGGAGTGTTATAAAAGTGAGTTGACACAAAACCATTTGAGTAGAATGTCTGTGACTGCTGTGAGGTTACAAAAACAAGTAGTCATTACTTTCCCCCGGATGTATCCATCTGATCCCGGCGGACATGTGGGCAACAGTTATCAGAATTGAACAGATCCTGAATAAATGGAAAGTTAATGTTAAGCAATTTTTGCCGAATGATTGGTGATGTAAAGTCGCGTTAAACCGATGATTCACTCATTGGTCCTGTTCAGCAGTTAACGTTAGCTAATAAAAGCTCATTTTCTTTCTTTGTTTTTTGAGTTATCACTAAGCAAAAAGTGTGAATATTTTTGTAACTCAATATTTTCTTTAATAAAATTAATTTCTATGGACTTCACTATAAATTGATTTTACAAAACTCATTTTAAAAGTCCATATCAGAAGTGTCAGACGTAAAAAGACACAACATTCACCCATTTTGCCATTTCCCAGCTTTTCTGCACGTTTTCTTCTTAAGAATTGTTTGTTTTCATGTATTTTCCACTTTATGCATTCATGTATTGATTAATTTGTTTGACTATTAAATCATAATGATAATCTTTACTTTTCAAACATACTACAAACTGTAAGTGGTTTAATTTATTGAAACCATTACTGAGAAAAGTTTTCCCGTCTATGTACTGTAGTTTAGCGATCTCGTACATTATTCTTGTTCCAACATTGCAGTTCTCACCACTGTGGGTTGCCGTTGATGAAGTATTATATCTGTTGGATGTACAGTACTAGGAGTTAGATAATCTAATTTGTAAAAATATAATCTTCAAGTGACTGTAAGTGTGGTATATGAAAGCTGGAGGTAATTCACGTGTGATTAGGTTAATTTTACTTATAAATTTACTTAATGCCATTTAAATTATAGGTTAATACAAGTAAACCATACTCATTTGAGTTTAATATGATGTACAAGTGAGTTACATTTACCAAGAAAATTGTTTAAATACATATTATCAGAAATATTAGTTAACTCAACTTGATTTAGCTGGGTTGATGTTAACTATTATTACAGTGTTCATTCTACTTAAAAAAGCCTTGAAGTAAACACAACACAAAATACCCAATGCAAACTCATACCTCACTTTTTGTAAAGTAAAGCGAAGGTATTACTTTTTACAGTGTAACTGGCAACAGATCCACCTCTATATCTTCAGCAAGGCAGGACTCTTCCACATAACAAAACTTAATCTCTTCCTTTTCATTGACGAGAGAAGCACCATGTCTTTGATATCTTCAGAACAGCCCTCCACTTGACTTCTCATGACTTCTCGTTTTGGTAGCAGCTTGGATTACTTTTTGTTCTTCTCTGCACCAATGGATTTCAGGAAGTTCAGGAGGGTGTTTCCCTTTTTTTCAAAACATGTTAGGAAGGCCTCTTTAAGATCAATTCCAGTTAGCTCCATAAAGTGTACACCCATACCAACCTCATGGAAAAATAAAGGCCTCTTTCCGATCAATTCCAGTTAGCTCCATGAAGTGTACACCCATACCAACCTCTTGGAATAATAAAGGCCTCTTTCAGATCAATTCCAGTTAGCTCCATATAGTGTACACCCATACCAACCTCTTGGAATAATAAAGGCCTCTTTCAGATCAATTCCAGTTAGCTCCATGAAGTGTACACCCATACCAACCTCTTGGAATAATAAAGGCCAATTCTCAGAACGATTGCATGGCTGCTTCTTTATGTTGTGAGTAGTATGTTGCTTGCAAAAGGGTTCTAACTCATTCTGGGTTTATGTCTTGTCTCTTTGGATTGCATCTTCAATTTTTCTGCTTTGTTCTTCTGGCTTTCTGCTGTCTCAATAAGTGGTATAAACTTAAATTCTTAATTCACACAGCCATATCTGTCTTCAACTGCTTCCCTTTTTTCAGCAGGTATCGTCTCCATGTCAGAGTCTTCTGTTCGATTCTTGTGTGTTATTGTTTGTGGTGTGAGTTTAGTGGTAGAGGGAGATTTGAATGCCTCAAAAAAAAGACTGCTTGCATTCAACTGTGTCACATTTGAAAATAAGATGGGGTTTGTTACAATGTAGTCTGGAATGTAGTATAGATGTCACACAAAGTTGTGCTGTTCATACCACATCAACAATCAGTGCATTTAGTTGCCAATAAATGGTCTATACTCATCGCTGGGTGGTGCTATCTCCTAGGGTTACATTTTCTTGGGACAGAGACTGATATTAAATCAATGTAATTGTATTATTATACACAGTAGAATACCTTTCTTAATTTAAAATAAGCCTTTCTGTTTTAAAACTGTTTTAAGAAAGCAAAGAAATATTGTAGACAACTATATATCCTGCATCTGCATTCACCGATCAGAATGCATTCCTGAATCCTTTGTGAAAAGTTGAGGCTATTTATACGGTACTGTATATCAAAGTATAGTTTCACTTTGCGGAACAAAAATGGGTAACGAATGACAGTGTTCTTAAGTTGTCATACTGTATGACCTATGATCAGAGATGTATAAAGTACTAGAGACCCAGACTTGAGTATAAGTAGAAGTGCTTTATCAGAAAAGTAACTGGAGTGAAAGTAGAAGTGCTCTTTAAGCACCACACTTAAGTAGAAGTATTGCAAGTAGTATATTAAAATTTACTACTCAAGTCCTGAAAATAAAAGTACAAGTATTGTGTTATGTAATTATTAAAGAAAGCAGTCAAAAGTTTGAAAATCATTGATTATATTATTTCAAATGTTTAGCCTAAAAGACTCTCACAATTCCTTTGGCTTTGCAGGACAAGGACAGGAATGTACAAGAGCACCTTAGTTAAAACACTGATCTTAACTCTTATTTATTTTTGTAAACAAAAGTAGAACATGTATGACCCTTCCCCCTTTATATCCCTCCCCTCTCTTCCTGCTTTTGCTTTTTCTCCATTCCTTTCTTAAACGGGTATTTAGCAGTCTTAAAGCAGTCATATTTAGGAAGTTAGAAATCTTTGGTTGGCTGTTGTGATATGTGCATTATATATTTTATTTATATTTCTAACCTTGATATGTTTCTTCAAATTTGATGGTGAATTATTTTGTAATCTATTGGGAAAGAGTAAGCACTTCAATCTATATAAATTGCCTTTCATTCCCAAAAATTTAAACATGGACTCTAAGTAGGGCCAAAGGTGGAAACAATCACTAAAAGTTGGAGGTGTTGGTGTTTCTGGTTGTTCCATCTTGAAACAAACTAAAATCTCAAGTGTTTTCAATTGAGGCAGGCAGCAGAGCAAAAAGTGGGAGCATGCATGGTCTGCTTGATTTGCTCAATGATGATGACCCAGCTTCATCAAACCTGGTGACAGAACCATCTACAGCTCTGGCAGTGATAATGTGGGTTGAATAGTTTGTAACATTTTAATAATTGTAATGGGTAACGATGCAGCACATAAATGTATTGGAGTAAAAGTATTAAACTCATTGCAAATATTTATTGAAGTAAAAGTAGAAGTAGGAGAAAAAAATAATACTCTAGTAGAGTACAAATAGAGCCTTTTAGTACTTAAGTACAGTAGTGAAGTAGTTGTACTTCGTTACTATACATCTCTGCCTATGATGTAGCGGTTAAGGTTGGTTGTGACTATTGTACATTCTCAGTGTAGTGAGTTGGGAGTGCTAATCCCTGCGAAGACGAATCCTATTTTTCACCGTCTGTTTTTGAAGACACATTCAAATTGTATATTGTAATTGTAATCAAACCTAAACAGTGATCACATCCTAGACTATCACTTTTGTGAAAAATTATCTATATTTGTGGATAATCAATGTAACTAAGTATGTAATAAGGTGATTGCATTCCACTGATTTCAAGGGGGAAACCATGAACATACAGCTTGTTGGCTTGATGGCCAGATCGAAACTGTAACTAGACGCTCAAATCAGGCTCTGATACAGACAATTCTACTCCATTGACTCCCTTAAAAACATCACCAGACCTTTTTCACATTACTTACAGTAAGAGAGATCGCTTAGTGAACTACATCTCATTTCAAACAATATACGTCAGTGGATGGGAGGCAATAGGAGGCAACAATATGTCAGATAAGCGACTTGTTCTTCAGGGCATTTCCCGGGGTTTCCCCTGTTATATGTCACAATGCTTTTTGTCTCTCCCACTTTCTCCAGCCAGAAGCAAAATGAAATGCTAACTTGTTTGGCACATCCCCGCCAACAGAAAAGGATTGCAGGAAAATATAAAAATAACGTCTTTACTTGTACAACTGACCTTTATTGGTAATTCTTATAGGCATTCCTGGTATTAGCTGAATGTCCATCATTACAATTATTACAAAACATAATCCCATCTAAAATGTGTATGTCTGTCTCATGTGTCTGCTACAATATCGCTGCTGCATAGCACACAAATCTCCCCTTCTTCAGACCTGCATTGATTGGCACTCAGCTATAGTCATTGTGTTACAAATGTTAAAAACCCAACCCCCCACATGCTGATTAGATGAAACAAGCTATTCCCAAGCAAAGAAACGTGTGGTTCAAAATGTACAGTATTTCAGCTATTCAAACTGGCCTCTATATTAGTGATTTTTTCTTGTCTTAATAGCCCAGTCTCACTTGAAAATAATCACAAGCTAGTGTCTGTGTAAATAACAACACAATGTAAAATATTAAATAATTGGCATCCAACCAGATGAACTATTATAATATTAATATAAACACTAATTGTGTTTTTATTGAGTACATGAGAAAAGAAACTCAGTAGGCAAATTAAATTATACAAACTAGACAAGTATGTAATGCTAAATAAAGTTAAAAAAGGAAAAATGACGCTATACAGTAGATCACTTACCCAGCATGATTATTTTTCTGCCCTGCCTGCAATTACCAATTTACTGACATATTTACCTAGAGAGCCTAACTGAAATGAGATTAAGTCATTTCGTCACATTTTGTAGGACAGGAAATCATTGGCTTCAATAAATTTAAATGGTTACAAAGGCTTGAAGCTACCTTTAGACAAGCTGCTACAATGTGTTGTATACAGTGTGTGCACTGGCAAGCAGCATACTTATTGCTGAGAAGATGGGACTTGGCTTCATATTTAAAATAATGCGTAGCATGTTCTGCATTTTACACTCAGTCGATTCACCAGTGGTTTAACAAAAATATTAAATGGATTCCAAACATCAGTCAGCTGGGGCATCATATTCATAATTTAACCTAAATAAATGACATGATATTTGTCCTGCTGAATAAATTGTATTCCAACCTCATGCAAACATTTTTAGAAGCATATTTTCCGCTTATCACCGGTAAAATGAGTGCAATGCTGTTTGATCCATGTAGCCTACTGTACTTTTCTATGGGTGGGCTTTTATGTAAATCTGGGTGCCATCAACAGTATTAATCTGACCATCTTTAGGAAGGCATGGATGTAACATAATTTAAACAAACTCAGTATGACTCCAACTTTTAGAGCAATATGCGCAATAGTGTATTGAAAGTATGACACATCCATACACTCATACTGGATGAGATGTGATCATACTGAATAAAGCCTCTAGCAGTTAACCAATGAGCGTTTTACTACACTGCTAAAAAAAATAAAGGGAACACTTAAACAACACAATGTAACTCTAAGTCAATCACACGTCTGTTAAATCACACTGTCCACTCAGGGAGCAAGACTGACAATCAATTTCGCATGCTGTTGTGCAAATGGAACAGACATTATAGGCAATTAGCAAGACACCCCGAATAAAGGAGTGCTTCTGCAGGTGGTGACCACAGACCACTTTTCAGTTCCTATGCTTCCTGGCTGATGTTTTGGTCACTTTTGAATGCTGGTGGTGCTTTCTCTCTAGTGGTAACATGAGACGGAGTCTACAACCCACACAAGTGCCTCAGGTAGTGCAGCTCAACCAGGATGGCACATCAATGCTAGCTATGGCAAGAAGGTTTGCTGTGTCTGTCAGTGTAGTGTCCAGAGCATAGAGGCACTACCAGGAGACAGGCCAGTACATCAGGAGACGTGGAGGAGGCCGTAGGAGGGCAACAACCCAACAGCAGGACCGCTACCTCCACCTTTGTGCAAGGAGGAGCAGGAGGAGCACTGTTTTTTACTGGGGGGGGCATAATCTGTGGGCAGTTTGTCCAATTTTGAATTTAGTACACAATTAAAGTCGCCCCCAAGAATAAGTATCCCTTTAGTTTCTCTTGCCAATATAAATGAGACCTCTTTAAAAAACCTTGGATCATCCTCATTTGGGGCATAAATATTCATAATGGTTAAGGTAGCCCCACCAATTGTTCCTATGATATATCTGCCCTGCCTGTCCTTCACTTCTCTCTGTACTACAAAACCAACTGATCGACTGATCAAGATCGCCACACCTCTTTTCCTGCTATTTGGACATAATGCAAAAAACACCTGCTCCACCCATTCTCTTCTCGGTTTCAGCCTCACTCAAGTGAGTTTCCTGTAACATAGCTAAAGAGCATTTATATTTTTTTAGCTGTGCCAGTATCTTCTTTTTTTTAATAGGGTGGATAAGACCTTTAATATTGTAACTGACAATTACTAAATTAGCCATAGGATAACAGTATTTCTATATATAACTTCCATCAGTCTTCTTAAAGAAATCTTCCTCCTCTCATAGTACTCTCTGTGTTATTTAACTTACCTTTGAAGTGCATATCCCACCTGTGTGTAGACCTTACAAGCAAATCAAGGACATAAGAACTGTTGAACAAAAATAATAAACAAAAGTAAACATTTTGAACCTTCAAAAACCCAGCTGGTTTCAAGAATGTACCCAGCTCCTGCTGCAATTTAGGCAGAGTTGTGACTATTAATACTCTCTGGGAAACAAGCACTTTGTGCCTTCAAAACCACAAACCAAAACTCTTGGTGAGGTCATGACTTTGTCATAAGTCTCTTCATAGTGAAAACGAGAGGGTAGAGCCTTACTCCCTCTAAGTCATACATACATCAAATTACAATTTTTGTGCAGTATGGTTAGCTAATTCAGGAACATCACAACGGAGTAAGTCCTGATTCATAACATCTTGTTATAATCCCAACGTAGTTGTAGAGAGATATTACCTTGACATCCGTGCATATTTACCGTCCTCTCCTGGCCCTACATTAGAGCCCGCAAGTCCGCGTCTGACAGAGACACATCTCCTTTTCTTCCTCTACGGATCTCCTGCCAGGAATCCCTAGAGAGCTCCCTCTCTAACTTCTCTCTCTCGCTCACATGTACTGAAATGCCCAGCTCTCCAGGAGTAGGTAGCGCCTCGACCAGCGTTGGGAGAGTTTTAACCTCCATCTCCAGGATGATTCTCAGCTGAGCTGGGAAGCGACATCTGGCCTGGATCCCTTTCTCCTTCAGCTGTTTTATCACTGTGCAAACTTTTGCCCAATTCATCTGCACTCCTGGTGAGTAATCCTGGTCAAAGTATATTACTTTCCCTTCGAAAGAAACTTGCTTCTGTACCCAGGCTTGTCTTAACTGCTTCTTTCGCCGTATAGTCCAGGAACCTAACAATGATGGAATGTGGCTCCGCAGAGTTGGCTGGTTTAAGCCCCAACAATCCGTGCGCCCTCTCAATTTGTAAATTTAAGTCCTGCGGTAACTGTAACGTGGTCTTAATTAGCCTTTTTACAAAACCCACCATGTCGCCTTTCTCACTATCTTCAGGAACGTGATAGATTCTCAGATTGTTACGGCGCATGTAGTTCTGAAGATCATCGCACAGGTTAGTGAGGACCGTCTCTCGGCTCATTAGATGTCAGACCACTCTGTCATGGCGCTGACCAGTATTTTCCGCGGCACCGACCCTGTCCTCCATATCCGTAGTTCTTTGCTCAAGGGCCCCGACATGCTTTTTCAAGTCTTTCACTGACTCCTCTAACCTGGAAAGAGATGCTTTTGTCTCAATAAACGAGTCTTGGGTTTCTTTTCTCAACTCTGTCTTTCTGTATGCCCATAAAAGTGTGTTATAATCTGTGGCTTGAGGTAGATGGTAGTTTCCTGTGTAGGATTTCGTACATGAAAAGGTATTTTAAATATACAGTAGGCAGTTTACCTGCTGAAATCGAACCCTGTCTGCCCGGTTGACAGACCTTAGTCGTTTCCATTACACCATCAAGTCCGTGTGAACTGTTCATGTTTTTCGGTAGAGTTGAGTTTAACTGTTTAAACTGTGTAGGATTTCGTGAATGTAAAGGTATTTTATATATACAATAGGTAGTTTAGGTGAGAAAATTACATTGTAGAACGAGCAAATAACAACACTCAAAGCCTTCATATCTAAAGAAAGATGTGAAACCGACTTGATTCGGCAAAAGTATGGGATTACTTTTGAGACACAAGGAATTGCAAAGGAATTTTAAAAAATGCAAAAAAAATTGTGAATATCAAAAATAAAAATATAAAATTGCAAACAAATATATTAAATCGCTAAAAAATATTTATGAGCAATGCAAAAAATATATACTGTAACTTGCAGGGCAAACATTTTTAATTTTTAAAATACTTAAATTTATTTTTTGCTTTCAGTTTTGCTTTGCAAGTATTTTATTCTTTGCAAATTTGTCTTTTGAACTTTGCAATAATATTTTTTGGCTTTGCGATATTATTTCTGGCTTTGCGATCCAGTGGGGGGGGCGGTTTTGAAGAGGGCATCAAGGTTTGCAATATTTTTTCTGGCTTTGTGTTGTGACACAAATGTTGCAAACTTTGTGGGGAGTGAGGGGCGGGGTAATGGAGGGCGTATCTAGTAGCACTATTGGTCAGTTGGACGTAAAGTGACAGCGTGGCTGTGTGCGCGCGCTTCTGGAGTGAAAAAAAATATTCTAGCCTACCTAGCTAGGACTTTTTTCTTATACGTTCGTGCGTTGAACTTTGAAGGTAATTGGCCAAAAGAAGGCGGACAGCAAGTGCAGTAGAATTACGTGTAACCGGTGCAATCAACGTAATTCTGGTAAGTATAACCTTGTCTGAAGTTGCTTTGTGATTAGGAAATGTATGGATGAGTAGTTTAGGGATTCCTGCGTTCCAAGTTGAGATGCAGCCTGAGATCTGGGCCAATGTGGAGTGTCACTCGGTCAATGGCTAGTGTGTTTGTGCTAAGTTGCATAGCCGGTGGTAAAATAGAATATGTGGGACACTAGTAGCTGACTAATTACTCAACAATCAGTCCATCCAGTTAAAAATTTGTCAGGTTAGTAAAGGCCACTTGGATCTTGTTAGTTTATACTAGCAAGCTATAGCTAGTTTACATTTTTTTATGCAATAGCTGTGTACTGTGTGTTTATCAGTTCAGTCCACTGTAGCCTCAGCTAACCTACGTTTTGATGTGAAGCTTAATTAGCCAATTGCTTGAAGTGAATAATCTCCCTCTAATACTTTGTATTCTTGTACACTATGTATGTAACAACACCAGGAAGAGACGAACTGGGATAAAGTAGAGTTGCTGGTCTACAGATATCCCATCAGGTAACCACAAATATATATGTAACTACTTAAAGGTGGGCTGACCATATGAGCATCATTTACCTTAAATTCATTGACTGTCTAATGATAAGAAAATGCCATTTCATAGGAGTAGTTTGGATGTCACACGAGACTCATAATTCTTAAGAGTTGTTAGGTTAAAGAAGGGAGGGTATTGTCCTGTATTTGCTTATCTACAGTACCACACCTCACGCATCTCTGTAGGATGTATGACCTGATGAAGATTTTTAATAGTCATGGTGTACTAAAGTTACCTCACCTCCATAGGGTACACCATCATCGTTTGGCACAGGTAAAACATGAGTCAAAAACATTTAATAAATAGCTCCATCATTCAACAATGTCATTCTTTACCCATCTGTGACCATGTCTGTGGGTCTGTGTTTGTTCAGGTGAGTAAAAACTGCTATAGATGCATACAAAATAAACATTATTGGAGGGATTGATGGTAGGTGGGTAGGAAGACAAATTATAATTTGAAAAGGGCCCACTGCTTGACTTTTTTTTTGGCACAAGACTGACCTCCAACAGACTGTAGATTTAATCAAATTGTCAGTCACTAATATTTATCTTAACCTCTTCTCTGATAACTGCCTGGAGCTGCATTCTCACTCAAATTCTGTCCACCAGGGGTCTAGAATGTGACATTTCAATGTGGGCTAAATGTCCTGTAAAAAGGATGGCATCC
>JACXGM010036074.1:0-11498 GCA_016801145.1 Umbra pygmaea
AGAGAGAGAGAAAGAGAGAGAGAGAGAGAGAGAGAGAGAGAGAGAGAGAGAGAGAAAGAAAGAAAGAAAGAAAGAAAGAAAGAAAGAAAGAAAGAAAGAAAGAAAGAAAGAAAGAAAGAAAGAAAGAAAGAAAGAAAGAAAGAAAGAAAGAAAGAAAGAAAGAAAGAAAGAAAGAGATGGAAAGGGAGAGGGAGAGAGTGAGAAAGAGAGAGATGCGGAGGGGGACTTGTTAGGAGGATGGGACTATTGGGAATTGAACACCACTTATAATACAACGTCTGAAATGGCTTTATCTTTTCCAAGCTGTCGAGTGAAGAACGTTAACCAGGAATTTCAAATTGTTTAGTACACTTGTGTAAATCTTAAATTTTTTCTTTTTATTAATACAAATGTTTCCCATAGCAATAGAGCTCCTTTGAAATGAATGAGATACAAGATAATGTTTTGCTGTCATTGTTTCACTTGCTAATGGAGATTGAGGCTAGTGGGGGATTGTGTCACTAGCTGTCCTGGGGCAGCCGTGATCAGAGCCCAGGCAGCATCAGATGTCCCTTAAGTCCCCTGTCACCTGGCTGTGACCCCAACCTTGACAGACAGACTGACACACCCTACTTTACCTCAGCGTCAGCCCGGTGACGAAGATCCCTGACAGCCGACACACTGTACATGGACACAAACATGGTCATTGGGAAGCCGTATGTGGGAGGACGGATGCTGGCAGACACACATGAATGGACAGTCCTTTACGCATGCATGCACGATCTCAAACGCAAACACACGAGCAACCGCACACACAGACGCCCTCAAAGATATTTCCCCTGAAGCCAGCACTTGGGAACGACGACGGACGTGACGCCCTGTCTGCTCATGTCTACTATCTGTCACAGATAACACACACACAGATCCCTCAACAC
Organism: Umbra pygmaea; assembly: GCA_016801145.1. Classification (NCBI taxonomy): domain Eukaryota; kingdom Metazoa; phylum Chordata; class Actinopteri; order Esociformes; family Umbridae; genus Umbra; species Umbra pygmaea. Next base: position 915 of record JACXGM010036074.1, read on the forward strand.
CCTGCCCACAGACAGACGAGACACTCTGTCTCAAAGTGGGTCCTATCAGATAATGCCCTGTAGCCAGCGAGTGCCTACAGACAAACACATGCAAACCACACACACACACACACAAACACAAACACACACACACAGACACACACACACACACACACACACACACACACACACGCAAACACAGACAGAAACACACACAAACAGGGAGAAAATGGAGCCTTTATCTAGATGGTGGCTAAGAAGGCATTTGACTGGGGAGATTGCCTGCAGGCTGGCAGGTCTGCACACTCCAGCTAGCCAATAGACATACATCCTGAACAACAACACACATACAAACAGGAAAATAACAGAAAACAACACACATTCACTTCATAGTATCATGCAAACCCATTTATTTTCCAAAAAATAGTATCCTCTTTACATCCTAATAGTACAGATTGTTTCTGAGATGGAATCGGGGCCACACTGAGTTGATAACCATCATTAACCCTTGGACTGAAAGAACACTCACAGATAACCATCTGACCCTTCAGGTGGCGTGGAAACAACCTCAGGTCATTAACAGCAGAGTAGTGTGGGAAAAAGACACAGGTATGCTGCAGACATTAACACAAAAGACACTGGTGGCAATTTCAGTATTAACAATGCCATACAGTGCTTCTAAGCAATATCACAATTTTACTAGCAATTGGGTGGTGTGTGTATATAATCAATACAGTGTCAAAACTATTGGCCATAAAAAACATTACTGAAATATTTTATAAACAAAAAATTTAAACATGGTATAAGTATTTTTTTGTTTGTTAGAAAAACAGTACAATTCTAGGGATGCTCATTTCAGGTAATTTTCCCGACCGACAACCGCAACTCGCTATCCGATTATTAACCGTTAACTGATAAGATTATAAGATTCAATTGGCTTTAAATAAATAAAAATTGACGAGTGTCTGTAACCCGTTAAACATACAAATAATTTTTTTCACAGATTTGTTTTAATGTCTAAACAGCATAGAGAAAAGATCAACAACAGCTGTCGGGTGCACCAGCTTTGCTATAATTTGCCACGGCAAATTGTTTTTTTTTGCGAAAAAAATATGTTTTGGAATATTGAATTGTATGACTTCGACAATCGACTTGTGTGGACTTCACTGGAAAATGGGAAAAAAACTAAGGTATGTACACAAACTTATTTGTTCAAACTCGTTGTGTTTATTATAAGGAATCCGTGCAAATGGATATGGACTAGTAATGACATTTTGAACATGTTTAGTGGCTCAAAGCACACATTTTTAACTTGCCCCGTAAATGCGTAATGTTTGTCTATTGGCAGCAAAAGGTAAACATGGTTTTGGCAATACAGATTGTTTGAGTTATTAACGCTACAGACAGCACTTCTGATATGCAAACAACAGAGCTACGTTTTGAAATCGCCCGGAATTCTCCTTTAATTAGTTTTGTTTTCCTCCGAAATCTCTAAGGCGAACATGGTGTAGCAGTCAAAGGCACTAGCTAGTGACGCAATGGATTTGCAATGACGGCGATTGTGAGTTTGAAACCCTAGTAGGAATATAGATTTTTACGATCCGTCCTTTGTTAACACAACCTCCCTTTGTACAGTATAGCCCATTGCTAGGGGTTCCTGTATTTTTCTACCACCGCCCCTGAAGCAATGGGATGGGACACAGTATCAGCCCTAATCTCGTCTCTCCGGGCGCACATTGGAGTGGGTCAACGTGGTTTGGAGGGACCAGAACCCTGTCATCAATTACTATGAGGCATTCACCCACCCCTTCAGTTCTGTGTTCGATCACCACCCAGAGGGTCGGGATGTGGGTGAATGACTCTACCATCTCCAAGACCGCCAGGGTATACACTCTGGGAGTATAGAACCATTCCCCTGCAGATCACTACATTGGCTAACCATAGAGAACACATTTCTTTTTATGTATTAGACATCCCTTCATGCCCTATAGTGTTAGGACTTCCTTGGCTGTCTTTACATAACCTGACTGTTTCTTGGTCCCGTAGGTCTATAGAGGGATGGTCTAGTGGGTGCTCGGGAAGGTGAGTCCAGACAGTGCCTCCAACATTCCCATTCCTATAGAATTTTTAGACCTAGCACTTTTCTTTTCAAAATCTAAGGCATCTAAATTACCCCCAAATTGGCCCTGGGATTGTGCCATTGACCTTCTACCAGGAGCTGTACTGCCTAGGAGTCATGTATACCCTGTATCGTATGCTGAGACCAAGGATTTGGAAATAAACAGTATGTCTTGGAATCACTGCATCAGGGATACATACGCCCCTCTTCCTCACCTGCATCTTCTAGTTTCTTTTTTGTAAAGAAGAAAGACGGGGTCTGCATCCATGCATAGATTACCGTGCCCTAAACAATGTTACAGTATTTTACACTTACCCACTTCCTCTTATTTTCTCAGATATTGAGACTATACATGGGGTGCACTTCTTTACAAAATTGGATCTTAGAATTCCCTATAATCTTGTGCGTATCAGAGAGGGAGATTTGTACAAAACGGCGTTCAGTACTACGACAGGCAATTATTAGTATTTGGTCATGCCTTCAGTGTTCCAGGCCTTTGTGTACTAAATCTTTAGAGATATGTGGAGGCGCGGTGTGGTCGTGTACATAGATTACATATTGCATTTCATGTTTCTCTCCTCAGGCCGGTGGTGGGCGGCCCTCTCTGTGAGGCCAGGGTGCTGGAGAACCCCCTTCGCCATTGGAGATCGAGGGTGACCAGCCTATGCGGTGAGGACCATCCTGGATTCCAGGCAGTGGAGGGACAGCCTCCAGTACCTTGTGGACTGGGAGGGTTATGGCCCTGAGGAGCGGTGCTGGGTTCCAGCCAGGGATGTGACAGCAAGATCATCCTGTGCTGCATCCTTGGGGTCATCCCCTGGGCAGGGGAGTACTGTCAGCCTTAATGGTCCTGTAGCTCCCTCTGCTGGTTTGAACAGGATCTGGCGCTCGGGGTCTCCTGCCTATTGAAGCCACTGTTCTCCTCCCACACCTCTCATCAGCACCAAATGTATCCACCTGTGTTAGACCTCGCCAGCCTATTCCACCTGCTGTAGAGAGTGTTGTGGTAAATTGTTTATGTTGTATATTGTTTATTTTGTATATTGTTTCTCTGTTTGTTGTGTGTGTTCCTGATATATAGACTATTCTCTATATGTGAGCTAGTCAGCATTACACAAGTGATTCTTCTAGTATTCAGTCTACTGTATATTATATAGTTAAGTAGTTACAATGTACTAGGGTTGCTAATTGTAAGCACTTTCCTTAATCGATCATTGATAACATTAACTATCAACCATTGATTAATCGACTCTTAGTTCTAGCAATGTTATAGCTGAAACCGCAGTAAAACGTCCAACCATCCATCCGCTTATCCGGGATCGGGTCGCGGGGGCAGCGGCTCCAGAACCCCAAACGTCCTTTTCCCGAGCAACATTAACCAGCTCCGACTGGGGGATCCCGAGGCGTTCCCAAGCCAGGTTGGAGATATAATCTCACCACCTAGTCCTGGGTCTTCCCTGAGGCCTCCTCCCAGCTGGACGTGCCTGGAACACCTCCCTAGGGAGGCGCCCAGGCGGCATCCTTACCAGATGCCCAAACCACCTTAACTGGCTCCTTTAGACGCAAAGGAGCAGCGGCTCTACTCTGAGATCCTCAGGGATGACTGAGCTTCTCACCCTATCTCTAAGGGAGATGCCCGCCACCCTCCTGAGGAAATCCATTTTGGTCGCTTGTACCCTGGATCTCGTTCTTTCGGTCATGACCCAGCCTTCATGACCAAAGGTGAGGGTAGGAACAAAAAATGCCCGGTAGATTGAGAGCTTTGCCTTCTGGCTCAGTTCTCTTTTCGTCACAACGTTGCGATACAATGAGTGTAATACCGCCCCCACTGCGCCGATTCTCCGACCAATCTCCCATTCCATGTTCCCTCACTCGCGAACAAGACCCCAAGGTATTTGAACTCCTTCACTTGGGGTAAGGACTCATTCCCTACCTGGAGTAGGCACTCCATTGGTTTCCTGCTGAGGACCATGACCTCAGATTTAGAGATGCTGATCCTCATCCCAGCCGCTTCACACTTGCCTGCGAACCGATCCAGAGAGTGCTGAAGGTCACAGGCCGATGATGCCATCAGGACCACATCATCTGCAAAAAGTAGCGATGAGATTCTCAGCCCACCGAACTGCAACCCATCCCCACCCCGACTACGCCTCGATATCCTGTCCATAAATACTACAAACAGGATTGGTGACAAAGCGCAGCCCTGGCAGAGACCAACCCTCACATGAAACGAGTCCGACTTACTGCCGAGAACCCGGACACAGTTCTCGCTTTGGTCATACAGAGATTGGATGGCCCTAAGAAGGGACCCCCTCACCCCATACTCCCACAGCACCTCCCACAGTATCTCCCGGGGGACCCGGTCATACGCCTTCTCCAAATCCACAAAACACATGTAGACAGGTTGGGCATACTCCCAGGCCCCCTCCAGGATCCTTGCGAGAGTAAAGAGCAGATCCGTTGTTCCACGACCAGGACAGAATCCACATTGTTCCTCTTCAACCTGAGGTTCGACTATCGGCCGAACCCTCCTTTCCTGCACCTTAGAGTAGACTTTACCAGGGAGGCTGAGAAGTGTGATACCCCTGTAATTGGCACACACCCTCTGGTCCCCCTTTTCGAACAGGGGAACCACCACCCCAATCTGCCACTCCTTTGGCACTGTCCCAGACTTCCATGCAATGTTGAAGAGGCGTGTCAACAAAGACAGCCCCTCCACACCCAGAGCTTTCAGCATTTCTGGACGGATCTCATTAATCCCTGGGGCTTTGCCACTGTGGAGTTGTTTGACTACCTCAGTGACTTCCACCAGGGAAATTGACGACAATCCCCCATCATCCTCTAGCTCTGCCTCTAATATAGAGGGCATAGAAGTAGGATTCAGGAGTTCCTCAAAGTGCTCCTTCCACCACCCTGTTACCTCCTCAGTTGAGGTCAACAGAGTCCCACCCTTACAGTATACAGCTTGGATGGTTCCCCGCTTCCCCCTTCTGAGGTGGCGGACGGTTTTCCAGAAGCACTTTGGTGCCGACCGAAAGTCCTTCTCCATGTCTTCTTCAAACGTTTCCCACACCTGCTGCTTTGCCTCTTTCACGGCAAAGGCTGCAGCCCTTCGGGCCCTTTGGTACCCTGCAACTACTTCTGGAGTCCTCCGGGATAACATATCCCTGAATGACTCCTTCTTCAGTCGGACGGCTTCCCTGACCACCGGTGTCCACCACGGTGTCTGTGGGTTACCGCCCCTTGAGGCACCCAAGACCCTAAGACCACAGCTCCCCACCGCAGCTTCAGCAACGGAGGTTTTGAACATTGTCCACTCGGGATCAATGGTTCCAACCTCCACAGGGATGCACGAAAAACTCCGCCGGAGGCATGAGTTGAAAGTCTGTCGGACAGGGGCCTCCTTCAGACGTTCTCAATTCACCCGTACTACCCATTTGGGTTTACCAGGTCTGTCCAGACTCTTCACCCACCCCCTGACCCAACTCACCACCAGATGGTGATCAGCTGACAGCTCTGCCCCTCTCTTCACCCGAGTGTCCAAAACATACGGCCTCAGATCAGATGAAACGATTATAAAATCGATCACTGACCTTCGGCCTAGGGTGCTCTGGTACCAAGTACACTTATGAGCATCCCTATGTTTCGAACATGGTGTTCGTTATAGACAATCCATGACTAGCACAGAAGTCCAACAACGAACAACCACTCGGGTTTAGATCAGGGAGGCCGTTCTTCCCAATCACGTCTCTCCATGTGTCTCCATCATTGCCCACGTGCGCGTTGAAGTCCCCCAGCAGAACTATGGAATCCCCAACTGGAGCCCTATACAGGACTCAATTTAAGGTCTCCAAGAAGGCAGAATGCTCTGAACTCCTGTTTGGTGCATATACACGAACAACAGTCAGAGTTTTCCCCCCAGCAACCCGCAGGCGCAAGGCGGCGACCCTCTCGTCCACCTCGGTAAACTCCAACGTAGCGGTGCTCAGCCGGGGGCTTGTGTGTATCCCAATACAATTGGGACAATAATTGAACACGGATTGACCTTATTACAATGGGCTGTGTACCTTCAGATCCCCCACCCGGTACAGCCAGAAGAGGACTGGCCACCCCCTTGAGTCTGGCCTCTCTCTAGGTTTCTTCCTAGGTCCCCCCTACTAGGGAGTTTTTCCTAGCCACTGTGCATCACTTGTGTTGCTTGCTTTTGGGCCGGGTGTCTGTCAAAGCACTTTGTGACAACTGTTGTTGTAAAAAGGGCTTTATAAAATAAATTTGATTGATTGATTTATCCCCACACCCGCACAGCGGCTCATATCCTGGGCAACTCCGGAGAAGAAAAGAGTCCAACCCCTATCCAGGAGAATGGTTCCAGAACCGAGACTGTGCGTAGAGGTAAGCCCCACCAGATCTAATTGGTAGCGCTCCACCTCCCGCACCATTTCCGGCTCCTTCCCACCCAGAGAGGTGACGTTCCACATCCCCAGAGCCAGCCTCTGCTGCCCCGGTCTGGTCCGTCGAGGCCCCTGACCTTCACTACCACCCATTTGGCAGTGCACCCGACCCCAGCGGTTCCTCCCACAGGTGGTGGGCCCATGGGATGGAGAGGGAGGTGCCACGTTGCTTTTTCGGGCTGTGCCCGGCCGGGCTCTGTGGCAAACCCGGCCACCAGGCTCTTGCTGACGGGCCCTCCATCCAGGCCTGGCTCCAGACGGGGTCCCCGGGCTTCCTCCAGGCAGGGTCTCTCTTCCTCTTCCTTGCTTCTTCATTGGAGTATTGGTGAACCATTCTTTGTCTGGCCCCTCACCTAAGACCATTTTTGCCATGGGAGACCCTACCAGGAGCAAAAAACTCCAGACGACACAGCCCTCAGGTTCATAGGGACACACAAACCTCTCCACCACGATAAGGTGATGGTTCCCGGAGAAGCAGTAAAACGTTACAGAGCTAAATATCTGTTCCTGATTATGCTGTCTTGTTTGCATAATCTGTTCCTGATTATGCTAACAAGACAGTTCCTGTATTTACCATTTAAGCCTTGTATACACTTCATGATTTTAGTGACGATTTAGCTGTCCCAGACACATTTTTTATGGTCTGCGACAAAACTTGCAGATCCGTGCCAAATCACAAGTCTTTAAATTGTCCCAGACACCACGATTATTTTCTCGCATGGTTGATATTTTTGTTGGTCATAAGGGTCTTTATGAAACCTGTGAGGAGCTGTAGCCATTGAGAGTGTAGAAACCTTCAAGTTTTCAAGTATACATTTGAAATTGAAAAGAATTCCAGCAGTATTCTATAATAAGTATTCTGCAATAAAAGTCGGCATTAAGTGCAAAAGCAACTGTGTTTCCCTCATCATGTGAACAGTTAGTCCTCAAGCTAGCTAGTAACAAAAATATACAACAGCAAGACCAAACCAAATCTAGACTGTAATGGTTTTAGTTTGACAGAATCGAATGCACTTTTGAGTTTGTCAGCTTTAACACTGCCAATGTCATCTTGAGGGGCTGATGTAGCACATAACAAGGATATTTGCTGCTGTGACAAAACATCTGTCTTTTGGGCTTGGAAAAAAGTCACTGACGGGGGTAGCTGCAACAAATTCTTCCTGGGTCTCATCACTGCAAAGCAGGTGGTTCATGGACATGTAGCTGGCTGCCAGCTTCTGTCGTAACATTAATGCCAGCAGCACTAGGTTAGCAGACTCAGTGCTGATGCTGCTCTCGGCAGAATAAGAATTTGTGCCCACTGGTGGGGCTTCATTGAAAATAAACAATTATACTCATTGCTAGAATATAATGGGAAACAACCCATTGTTTTTTTCTCAATCGTCAATTAATCTACTGCATCCCTACGTTGTAAAACTCCTTTTGTTATCGTTGTGGAGTTTTGTGCCCTAATGTTCACCACCCTTTATTTCCTATTTGTTTTGAGTTGCTAAGTACAGTCAGTTCTGTGACGTTCCATTAAATCGATCAGAACCTTCATTCCTGCATTTGACTCCATTATCCTCAACACGTCTGGCAGTGTGACAGTTATGGTAACAATATTTAAATATGCCAGAGGCTTATTTCGCTCTAGAAGCAACATGTTAGGGGGCGGACACTAGGTTCGCTTTGAATTCTGGACGTATTTTAAGTGCAAACTGGTACAAAAGCTCCAGAAATGTTCTCCCCTTTGTTCTCGGAAGCATGGGCAGGCACAGCATTGTATGAGATAAATCATGTATGGTAACATTTTTTAATACTATATAAATTGTCTTTTTTTTTCTTCGATTTATACAATACTTGTCAAAGGTATTATAACACCAAGGGATTTTCATGTTTTTGACTTGAAAAAGTTGGCTCATCCATAATTCATCATGTTTTGACTATAATTTCTGATCAATTTAATGCCACCTTGGTAAAAAAAAGGTATCAATTGCTATAAAAATACATGTCAATTCCTTGTTTTTCACTTCTAGTGGAATTGCCCCTAACATTGTTTTCTAAACAGAACTCTTGTTAGGTGCATTAGTTATGAACAGGGCATTTACTTGCATTTGAAGGCACCATTATGTCATAACTCTGAAATTCTTTGTTTGTACTCATCCATAAATTAACATCCTGCCACAGCATACTTTAGTGGCACAGAAGCTTATCTTACATCCATAATACATTCAGGAAGTTTTCTTTTACAACCGGCAACCCACAAATGGCACAAAAGACGGTGGTTGAAAGTTAAACTCAATCAAATCCTCCCCAGACAAGAATAACTTTTATAATGTAACTATACTCTTCTTCCAGTCCAAATTATATTTGCTTTCTGGTGTGGATGTTTATTTTATTTTTTAACCGTCTCCATCAAGACCAAAACTCCCTCTAGCTCCTAACCCCAGAACTGGCATTTTAATTGCCTAGAGAGAATTTTAAAGTGAATCGAGTTCACCCAAAGTTTGTTTAGCCCTCAGCAAGCTGTATTACATTCTAGAGAAAAAACACAAGTCACTCAGAGCTGGGAAAACACACAGGCTGTCTCTTTCAATATGCTTGTTTTGTGTGAAGTGTCTCTGTACTCATTTTCTAAAGCTCAATATAAGCTCGGCAAAGACTTAGATCTGGTTAACAGTTTAATCCTAGGATCCATCTTGTCGTTTTTCATGACTGTCCGATAGCGTGTCTATTTAAGTAAGTAATGAGACAGATCTTATAGAATTGCATTTGCAATGTATCGGGATATGACAGCACACACTGCACTGATTTAATAGGCTGGCCACAATAGCTACATAGCTACACAGCGAGACTTACTAAAGCCTCTCCAATCTGCTGCGGGCCTCTTCGAGATCTGGCTCATAGTGAATAACAACGGAAACAAAGAGTGGGAGAGAGAGAGAGAGAGAGAGAGAGAGAGTGAGAGAGAGAGAGAGAGAGAGAGTGAGAGAGAGAGAGAGAGAGAAAGAGAAAGAGAGTGGGAGCAGTGGAAGGACAGAGAAAGTTTGCAGGGGGAGATCGAGCATGAAAAAAGCTTTGTAACAGTACATGATCTTTTCACCAGCGCTGATATGCCCTAGGTCTGACACTCACCAACACCCTCCACAAACACTGCGCCGGTGCCCGCCCGTGGCCACACACCCACCCACCACCCTGTATAAGCCAGCAGACTACTGTATCTATGCAGATGTTTCGGGCACGCACCACCTCGGAAGCTCTTAGACAACCTATCAGGCCTCTTCTCATTCAACTGAATGAATACCATCTGCCAAGCCAAACACGGAGAACAGAAAAGCCCCCAGACCTGACAGAGAGACTGGCGCCGTGGGTGTGTGAGTGCAATGTGGGTGTGCGTGTGCGTGCGAGTGTGCTGGTGTGTCCGAAATAGGGCTTTTGCTCACAGGGCTTAATCTCTGAAGCAGTGTCTAATTTCTCACACAATCCAGAGCCTTTCGGTCAAGCTTGGTGTCCAAACTAGAGCCAGGCCAGAAAGTTGCATCGGTGGAGGAGTGAAAAACCCCACCCCTGACACCCCCTTCCACTGAACAGTCCCAGCGTTTAGCCTGGCTGCTGGAACTACGGCTCCGCAAAAAACACCAACTGTACACTCATTTATAATAAAGAGAAATGTTCTCGACTATGATGCTATCACTAAATTATTTGTATTTTATTAATCAAGACACTTTAGGCAAAATCTGGAAAATAAGTAGTTGCTGACTTCATTTAAGAGACATTTGTTTTTAGCTTCAGATGCTACACTTTCGGGTGGACTTTAAATTATTAGTTTGTAGTGGTTTTGTGTGTGCATGTATATATGTGTAATTGCCTTGGCGAAGTGAGGAATTCTAACAAAATGGTAGGCAGGCCCCAACTCCCAGGATCTCCATAACAACACTCCTGTGAATAAACATCAAAGACAAACAGCTGCCAGCCCATGAGAGAGCGAGAGAGAGAGAGAGAGAGAGAGAGAGAGAGAGAGAGAGAGAGAGAGAGAGAGAGAGAGAGAGAGAGAGA
>JACXGM010036075.1:0-11498 GCA_016801145.1 Umbra pygmaea
AACCTTTACAAGTAATACTATCAAACTCCCTTTATGGGTGGATCACAACCAAAAAACACGTAGGTACAGGTTTAAATGTGTGACATACATTGGGGTTTCCCCCTTTCCATGAATCTTAATTCATCCCAGGAGGGATGAGAAACCAGCTGTTGAAGGAGTCACTATTTGGATCTTATAAACATTAATTTCCCACTACAAAACTATATGAGGTGAAAGCCCTTTCTGCCTCAGAGGTTCACCGCAATCTGGTCAGCCCCACCTTCAGCAGGGACAGGATCGGAGTCTGGCCAAAACCACAAATGAACCTCCTGTAATAATTGGCAAAACCAAGCAACCGTTGTACCACCGTGGTTGGGGTTGGCCAATTAAGAACTGCATTAATGTGATCCTCCTCCATCTCCACCCCTGGCGAGGAGATGTGGTATCCAAGAAAGAAGACTGATTGCTGGGAGAAAAGACACTTCTCAGGTGTCGTACAGTATAAGTCATGCTCCAGCAGCCTTTCAAACACCTGATGGACTAAAGAGACATGTTGTTCACGCGTGGCTGTGTAGAACAAGATGTCATTAATTTACACTGGCACACCGCATTTCCAATGTGTCCCTGAAGAAGTTGTTTGATTGAGAATTGATTGGAACAATGATGGCGCAAGTTGTAGGCACTCCTGAGATCCAATTTTGTAAAGATGTGTGCACCATGCATAGTCTCCACAACAGAGGAAATGTGGGGAAGTGGGTAGGCATAGCTCACTGTGATTTGGCATGATTATCTATACATCGACGCAGACCCCCATCTTTCTTCTTTACAAAAAATAAACTTGAGGATGCAGGTGAAGAGGAGGGGCATATGTACCCCTTGTGCAGTGATTGAGATATATTTTCCCATAGCCACAGGCTCAGCATACGACAGGGGATACATGTGAACCCTGGCCAGTACGAAACCCGATAGGATGTCTATGGCACAATCCCAAGGCTGATGCAATGGAAATTTAGATTCCATTTATTTAAAACATGACGTGACAGGTCCAAATATTCAATACCAGCACAGACGTGTACAAAGTAGTGCTGTCTGCGTAGAAGTGAATAATGGAATTAACAGCAGCGAGAGTGACATCATTCATATACAGTACATGGAAAAAAGGGTCAGCCTGAGAATCGAGCCCTGTGGCACACCCATAGAGAGAGCAGACCCTAGTATTTGACACACTGAACCCCCCCAAACATTTTTTTTAAAGAACTAGGTGAGGCAAGGCTAATTGAGTCTGCATGACTGCATGTGTGATTCCTAATTTCTTTTAAAAGTTGCCCATTTTAGGGTCTGTATGAGGCTAGTGCAGTGTGCCATATAATGTTTTTGTTCTGTCCGAATGATGTCAGTAAAATGATTTCTGGGTGTCCTACTGAATCTGCCTAGTTAGGACAGGGGTAAAAAATAAGTGAGTTAATCCATGTCATTGCATAGTGTGTAAAACGCATCTTAACATGAAAACCTATTGATGACAGAATATTGTTCAATCTAAAACTAGGTATGTCCTATAGCTCCCTTTCATTGTGTATATTTGAGTTTTCGGTGAACTTTGTTGTTTATTAGGTACTTTTTTTGAGAGAGGGTGTTGCTCTGGAGATGAATGATTTTAGGTAATGTGGGGTTTTGCCTAGGCAACACTTGTAGATGAGATGATACCAGTGTGTTTGTCACCGGGTGTGTAGTGAAGGCCAGCCAATTAGTGTATAGAGACTGCAGTGGTGGGTGTTATATGGAGCATTGGTGACAAAACAGATGGCGCTGTGGTACACAACATCTAATTTTTGAAGTAGAGCTTGATGGGGATCTGTAAATTACATCACCAAAGTCTAGTATTGGGAGGGTAGTCATTTTCACGATGGCAAGTATGCCTGATAAGGTGAAGGAGGCTTTATTGCGAAATAGGAAGCCAAGCCTGGACTTAATTTTTGATTGGAGCTGGTTGATGTGGGTCTGGAAAGCGAGTGAGGAGTCTAACCAGACCCCTAGGTATTTGTAGTAGTCTACATATTCCAGCACAGACCCGTCAAGTGTGGTGATGTTTGGTGGTCAGGCAGGTGTAGTGTGTGATCTTTTGAAGAGCATACATTTAGTTTTACAAGGATTTAAAAGTAGTTTGAGGCAACGGAAGACGTGTTGTATATTATTAAAGCTTTCCTGAAGGTTTTTTAACACAGAGTCCAACGTTGGGCCAGACATATAAAGAATGGTGTTGTCTGCATACAGGTGAATCATAGTCACCTGCAGCAAGAGCAACATCATTGATGTATACAGAAAATAGAGTCGGCCCGAGAATTGAACCCTGAGGCACCCCCATAGAGACAGACAGAGGTCTGGGGCCTCATTTATAAATGTGGTGTAAGCATAAAAGAAGGCGTACGCCACTCTCTACACAATAATTGATATCTATAAAAAGCAAACTTGACGGGAAAATCTGCGGTCCTTCACGGAAACTCGGACCCATGCGTACGCACAAAAACGGGTGAAATGAAAAATGGCGACATCGCCGGCAGTTGGATGAAACATGTGAAACGGTCTGAAAATGACCGTTGTGTAGCTAAACGAAATCGAAATACTGCCTCTCATTAATAATATGAACATTTCACAAAGCCGTTCTCACAATCAACAGCCTGTGGTGAAATACAAATACAAGATTGTAGCCAACGTAAAAGCAAATAAAGACACATTTACAAAAAGAACACTCAAATATGTTCTGCAATTATATTGGCATATTATGTAATTCATCCTCATAAATAATATGGTAAACAGAACAAAATCATGTTTAAAACTGATATTCTTGTCGATGTCTCAGTCTGGTGTAGCAGAAAGACAAATATATGATGATAGATATAGATATAGATAGTCATTATTGTCTATTGGGTAAAGTAGTTTTCATAGTACATGTCGTCATCAGCTACAGAATCATAAGACGTCTTAGGTATAATTATAGTTTGTTCGCATAATTAGCCTACATGAAGTTTCCGTACACCGCGGGTGAGCAGGCAAACACAAAAGCACAATTTGCAGCTATATGTCCGGTTTCCAAAACGTTTCAGTGCTATTGACTGCACTTGTGGGCAACGAATGAGGGCACCGAATGAGAAAGAAATGCTGTCATTAATTGTATGCATTTCCATCAATGTCCAAATAATTTGTGATGCAGACATGTTGCTCACTAATTTAACTAATCTTCCCCCAACCGTGGCAGACTTTCGCGATAAAGCGCTTGACTTTGATTTACTTTGATGTCTGACCACTTTTTTCAGCCATGGTCCGACTCTCAGGCTACGTCATAGTGTTTGCAAACTTTTGCACTCCAACGCCTTTATGGCATCAGTAATGGCCACACTGTGCCCTTCAAACAACATTTTCCTCTTTTAGACCTCGCCAACAATAATTTCTACTTCACATTGAGTGAAGTTTCTTTTTTTGGTTTTCCTCTCTTTGTTTGCCATGATTTCTCAATCAATGAATATTAATTTTGGGGCGTTTCACTGACTATTTATGGGCGTGACATGCAGCCGCAAAAGCTAGAGTTAGAGTTGATTGTGATTTATAAAGGGAAAACGGCGTAGGACGTACTTGTGCACAGTTTTATAAATCTGAATATTTCTTTGCGTACGCTTTTGTGTCTAAATAGTTCCATAACGAGGAAATGAATGTACAAAGCAGTGTGGAAAGAGCAAAGCTTAGATCACACGTTTCTTACATGTAACCGGTTTATTCCTTGCAGAGAATAGACAACCAAATACATCTTTTACACAGCATTATATTTAAAACCTGAAATCTTCTCCTTTCTCCTGATTCGTTGACTCTTCAAACAAATAATTACACTCCTACTGCCCACCCCTTCTGACTTCGGTGCCATTGAGTCTAAGATAAAACTACCCTCTTGTTTGTCCAAGTGACCCCCTCGACCTTTAACCTAACAGAGGTTTCAAGCTGTGTAACCACACTAAGACTGGACTAGGATAAAACTCCTCCTTTCCCTAACTCATGTAATTAATCACACCTTCAATCTCTTGATCTTTACTTTGACCAGTGCTTAAATTAAATCTGACCAGGACATTCCAGAGCCCAGATGGACAAACCCTCCAGGCCAACTGCCCTGCTCTAAACAATGTGCTGTTCTCATCCCTTAAAACCAGAGTAACACAGACTTTTAGCAAAGACTTGGCTATCTGCATTTACACATAATTATTTGTAATTTTGTATGGCATTATACTCTCCTACTGGTTTAACCCTTTTCGAATAACTTTTGTCCATTTGTCCTATAATACATTTTCAGGTTAATGAATTAATGTACAGCTCTTACAAATATTCACGTCAAGGGATTTCTCTCATTATCAAAGATCACTGTAAATATATTCCACAATGCACATCTTATATTTTGTCCGTACGCCACTTCTGACGCAAATCCACCGCGAAGTTTTATAAATGAGGCCCTCCGACTTGACACATTGAAATTTGTCGGATAAATAACTTGTGAACCAGGCTATGCAGTCAGTAGACAACCCCAGGTTCTTTAATCTATCAATGAGGATGATGTGATTGACAAGAAAAGCCTTGGCCAGGTCAATGAAGACTGCTGCACAGTAGTGTCTTTGGTCGATAGCAGCTATGATGTCATTTAGGACCCTGAGTGTGGCTGAGGTGCACCCACGACCGGCTCGGAAACCGGATTGCATGTCAGTGAGGCTGTGATGTGATTCAAAATGGTGGATCATTTGTTTATTAATAAGGCTTTCGAAAACCTTAGAGGCAGAGCAGGATGGAGATTGGTTTGTAGCAGTTTGGGTCTAAACTGTCCTCTCCTTTGAATAGAGAGATTACTACCGCAGCTTTCTAGTCTTTAGGGATCTCTGATGAATCAAAGGAGAGGTTGAAAAGGCTGGTGATGGGAGTAGCGATAAATACCACAGACAGTTTTAGGAAGGAGGGGTCCAGATTGTTAAATCCAGCAGATTTGAAGGGGTCAAGATTTTGCAGCTCCCTGAGGAAATCGGCTGTCTGGACATGGGTAAATGAGAACCGTGGGCGTCTTTGGGTGGAGTCTGCAGAGGGTGGAGGGCTATAAGTTAGGGTGGGATTTGCCAAATGGAAAGCACAACCTGCCTAGCAAAATGCTTATTAAAGTTTTCAACTATGGAGGACTTCTCGGTGGTAACAGTATTTTCTAGCCTTAGGGCTGTGGGCAGCTGTTTGGAGGTGTTCTTATTCTACATAGACTTTACTGTATCCCAGAACTTTTTAGAATTAGTGCTGCAGGTAGCAAACTTCTTTAAGTTGCCGGTCATGGGGGTTGTTCGACGCTAAAGCGATACACAGAATGTTTTTTATGCTGGTTAAGGGCGGTGAGTTCTGGAGTGAACCAAGGACTGTATCTACTCTTAGTTCTGAACTTTTTACAAGGGGCACGCTTGTTTAGAACGACAAGAAAGGCATTCTTAAAGAATGACCAGGCATCCTCTACTGAAGGGATAAGGTCAATATCCTTCCAGGGTACCTGGGCTAAGTCAAATAGGAATGCATGTTCGCAGAAATCTTTTAGGGAGCGTTTGACAGTGATTAGGGGAGGCCTTTTAACTGCAGACCCGTTACGGACGCAGGCAATGAGACAGTGATCGCTGATGTCTTGGCTGAAGACACCAGAAGTGTAAATAGAAGGTGTATTAGTTAGGGCAATATCTATCAGGGTTCCCTTGTTTGTCGATTTTGGGTTGTATCTGGCGGGTTCATTGAGGATTTGCGTGAGATTAAGGGCATGAAGTTTGGACAGTAAATTGTGTGAAGCATTAAGCATATCCCAATTTAAGTCACCTAACAGTATAAACTCTGAAGATAAATGGGGAGCAATTAATTTTCAGAGGTTATCTAGTGCACAACTGGGTGCAAAGCGGGGGTCTGTAACAGGTGGCTACAGTGAGGGACTTGTTTCTAGAAAAGTGAATTTAAGTAAGAGTAAGAGTTCAAACTGTTTTGGCAAGGACCTAGATAACAGAGCACTGTAGTGCCTGTCTACAATAGAGTATGACTCTGCATCCTTTAGTGGTCCTGTCTTGACGGTAAATATTATAATTAGGGATTGTAATTCTGAATTTTTGGTGGGTTTCCTGAGCCAGGATTCAGACATGGGTAGGATATCGGGTTATCTGAGTGTGCAAGGGCAGTGAATAAATCCAATTTAGGAAGTAGAATTCTGATATTATATGCATGAACCTAAGATTTTTACTATTGCAGAAGTCTACATAAGAGAGCACCTGGGGGGTGGGGATGGCATTATTGGTTAGCGGACGAGGGTTTTTTTCAATATCCCCAGCCGAACAGAGTGAAAGCAGTATGAGAGTTTGGCAAAATTCCTTGAGAATGGGGTGTTTAGGGCATTGGGCAGGATGAATGAGTGGAATGAATTTCTGGGCAGATTTAAATAAGTTCATTGCCTGGTGGGCAGCTAAAGATATAGTAAGGTGAGTGTGTATAGGTGGTGGACCTAGATGTTGAGTTAGAAGGAGTGCAGCTGTATCTGCATGGGAGCTGGTTAGAACAGATAGAGCAGGGTCTCTGAGTAAGGGGGGGGGCAAAGACGTTTGGGGGAAACTGAGGGCGACTGGGTTATCTACAATATAATAGGCCAATAAATGCCAATCCAAATAGCAAAAAACTAGGCAATTTGACAGGAAATGCAGAGATGTTGAATGAGTGAGAGATTAAAAGTAAAACAGATACAAAGAGAACCGGTCAGAAATTAAGTTTCTGATAGTGCTCTGCAAGAACTGTGCGCAAGCTGTGCAAATGGGTAATCGAACAGGGTTACCGTCTGGAGAATGGGTTCTCCTGTAGAAGGATAATAATATACATGTATGTGTATATATATATAGGCTGCTCAGAACAGTTCACAGCTCGGGCAGAGTGATTATGGAGTCCAAATATGTATGTGAAACAGAGAGTAGTGAAGACTAGGTCCGATGATCAGTTTGCTTATCTGAAAAGGGTGTTTGTCTAACAAGATGTTGGTGGCAGAAGGCTGATAGCTAGAATCTCATCGGCCGCAACGTGCCCGACGGCAAGCTGAGGGGCAGCGATGAAGGATCCCCGTTGACTGGGCTGTTATTGCGGGTCTTCTAGTGCTCTGAGACGTCAGCGTTAGATAAGCTAGCCAAGGTTCATATTTTAGGAGCAGAATCTTCTGCTAGCCGGGAGGTAAGCTAACTTAGGCTGCTAGCTGAACTGCATTTTAGATACAGCGTTGTGGCTAATTAGCTGGCTGGTTGGCTGTAATAGCCTGTAATAGGCTGTAAAGGTCTGATGAGTGGAGGCAGAAGAGTAATCCTGTGTATTGCTCAACCTGAGGGGTGGTTGTGTGCTGTATCTGTGCAGTGATGGTAGTGGCAAATACAGCTGGAATGCTAAAGTGCAGGTCCCCTAGCCAAGGCATGGATTGGCAGTGCACTCTACAGTTTTCTTTGTGTGACATGGGGATGCTTCAGGACATAAGAGATTGCACTGTGGCTTTTGCGCACAACAATGGAATAAGCACATGGGACATGTCTGTTGATGAACTCAAAGCATTCATTGCACTATGTTTGTGCTGCGTATGGAGGGAAGAGCATGGATGTGGAGTCATTTTGGTCTGATCGATATGGACTTGAGTTTTTCAGAGAGACAATGCTACTCAACCGCTTCAGAGAAATTATGCGATACCTGCGTTTGATGATAAGGATACAAGAGGACAACGCTTAGAAACTGACAAAATTGCTGCAGTCTCAGACACTTGGAAAGGTTTTGTGGAAAGCTGCATTGCTTGTTAGAAAACAGGACATAACATATCTATAGATGAGTAACCGTTTTAAAAAAAACAGCCTTTTGAGATCCATGAACAGAGACGTGAGCTGTCTTCCTGTGCTCAAAATAACATACCAGCTGAGCTGTACTCCACAACTGTGATAAAGAGTGGGAAAGCTACGCTCACAGTTTACAGATGTAAGAAGAAAAAGAGTGTTTGCCTCCTCAGTCCAATGCATCCAATTATTGCCATGTGCGATGGACCCAAGAGAGAACCTGAGACAGTGTCACATTACAGTCACTCAAAGGTATGTCTGTCCAACCTGATCTCACAGAATTCTGTGAAATGAACACGGCCCCTTAAATTTGTGGCAGTTTCAAAATTATGTGATGGGCCCACTGAAGTGATGCCTATGTAAGTAAATGAGAAGCAGCATCCGTGGTCCACACACAGATTCCAAGTTCCAACAGCTGTGCCCCCCAATTGACGTTGTTTTATAACTAACTAACCTCATTAATGTCATGCCTAACCTCAAGCGTTAGTAACCTCATGCCTAACCTTAACCATAACCTTCTGTCATTGACTTACATAGGCATCACTTCCATGGGCCCAACACAGAATTTTCGGTGATTCCGTGAAACTGCCACAGATTTTGAGTTAAGGGGCCGTGTTTATTTCACAGAATTCTGTGAGATCATGTTGGTCTGTCAAATAACCTTTAGTCTCTATCTACCATGCATCATGTCTCCTCTTATTATCATACTTTTTGGTTATATGTTTGTGTATATATAGTGCCTTGCGAAAGTATTCGGCCCCCTTGAACCTTTTGACCTTTTGCCACATTTCAGGCTTAAAAAATAAAGATTAGAAACTGTAATTTTTAGTGAAGAATCAACAAGTGGGACACACTCATGAAGTGGAACAAAATTTATTGGATATTTCAAACTTTTTTTAACAAATAAAAAACTGACAAATAGGGCGAGCAAAATTATTAAGCCCCTTTACTTTCAGTGCACCAAACTCTCTCCAGGAGTTCAGTGAGGATCTCTGAATGACCCAATGTTGACCTAAATGACTAATGATGATACATAGAATCCACCTGTGTGTAATCAACTCTCCATATAAATGCACCTGCTCTGTGATAGTCTCAGAGGTCCGTTGACAGCATGGAGAGCATCATGAAGAACAAGGAACACACAAAGGCAGGTCCGAGATACTGTTGTGAAGAAGGTTAAAGCCGTATTTGGATACAGAAAGATTTCCCAAGCTTTAAACATCCCAAGGAGCACTGTGCAAGTGATCATATTGAAATGGAAGGAGTAACAGACCACTGCAAATCTACCAAGACCCGGCCGTCCCTTTAAACTTTCAGCTCATACAAGGAGAAGACTGATCAGAGATGCAGCCAAGAGGCCCATGATCACTCTGGGTGAACTGCAGAGATCTACAGCTGAGGTGGGCGAGTCTGTCCATAGGAAAACAATCAGTCGTATACTGCACAAATCTGGCCTTTATGGAAAAGTGGCAAGAAGAAAGCCATTTCTTAAAGATATCCATAAAAAGTGTTGTTTAAAGTTTGCCACAAGCCACCTGGGAGACACACCAAACATGTGGAAGAAGGTGCTCTGGTCAGATGAAACCAAAATCAAACTTTTTGGCAACAATGCAAAACGTTATGTTTGGCGTAAAAGCAACACAGCTCATCACCCTGAACACACCATCCCCAATGTCAAACATGGCGGTGGCAGCATCATTGTTTGGGCCTGCTTTTCTTCAGCATGGACAGGGATGATGGCTAAAATTGATGGGAAGATGGATGGAGCCAAATACAGGACCATTCTGGAAGAAAACCTGATGGAGTCTGCAAAAGACCTGAGACTGGGACAGAGATTTGTCTTCCAACAAGACAATGATCCAAAATATAACGCAAAATCTACAATGGAATGTTTCACAAATAAACATATCCAGGTGTTAGAATGGCGAAGTCAAAGTCCAGACCTGAATCCAATCGAGAATCCGTGGAAAGAACTGAAAACTGCTCTTCACAAACGCTCTACATCCAACCTCACTGAGCTTGAGCTGTTTTGCAAGGAGGAATGGGCAAAAATTTCAGTCTCTCGATGTGCAAAACTGATAGAGACATACCCCAAGCGACTTACAGCTGTAATCGCAGCAAAAGGTTTTTTATTTGTTAAAAAAGTTTGAAATATACAGTAAATGTTGTTCCACTGCATGATTGTGTCCCACTTGTTGTTGATTCATCACAAAAAAGTACAGTTTTATGTCTTTATGTTTGAAGCCTGAAATGTGGCAAAAGGTCAAAAAGTTCAAGAGGGCCAAATACTTTCGCAAGGCACTGTAACACTAACCATGTCTATATTGTTATTCAATAGATTGGCATAGATACACTCAACCTGATGGCAAGACTCTACTACTAAAAAGGAGGAACTCGTCGCTGGCCAGTTGCAGTGTTCTACAACCTGCTAGACATGACTGCTATGAATGTGCATGTACTCTACAAGCAATATCAGGACCAGACAGCAGGAGAGACTTCATCATGGAGCTGGCATTTGAGCTTCGTGCTGACTTCATAATGGAAAACACAGCCGCGAAAAGGCAGCATAACAGGCAGCACACACAGTTCTTCCCCTTCCCCAGCCAGAGCAGCTCATTCCCAGGAAGAAGACACAGTGTCAGTTCAGGAAATATAGATGGAAGAAATCAAATGAACATTGTGTGAAATGCAATCGTTTCGTTTGCAGTTCTTGCTCTCACAAACCGCCAAAGTTATGTGCTGACTGTGGGCCAGAAGAAAATTTGATTTGATTAGAGACAACACTCTAATGCTGAAAGATGGTGCAATAGTATACCCTTCCATATTTAATTCTGTAATTACTGCATATTCATCTATACACTTCTTCTATATTGCTTCTAATATAATGTACAAATAAATTCCAAGGAAAAATACATTCATGTAAGTTTGTGTCATTCATTATTTGCAAATGTTTATTTATTTTCAAAGCAATGATATAATCACATTATATACAGTTTAACTCTCTGTAGCCTATGTTATGTCACAGAATTATGTATCATTCATTAAAATAAGGTTTTACACAATGCCACATGACACAATGCTTACTAATATTGAGGTAATATAGAGATAATTAAAATATATATCCAGTGATGGGCAGTAGCGTCGCTACAAGTAGCGCCGTTACTAGTTTAATTACATTTCTCAGTAGCGTGGTCGTAGCGTTGCTGTTTTCTGAATCAAATAGCTTTACAGTAGTGAAGCTATTATATTTATCAAGTAGTGCTGTAGCGTCCACGCAAGCTACATTTTCACGAGTATTTCTGAAGCTCAACTCTGAAATACAACCGCTAAGGATGTTAAAGATCAGTAAGTGACTCACTCTACCGCCATACACAGCCTGTATGTGTAGCCGAATAGTGATGTGCGAATCCTGAACTAATCGTTTTTTTTAACGTGTATTTTCAATGAAATGGGTGTACTGAATCACTGCTCTAAAAGACTCGTTCATGTGAATCACTTTTGCGCAAGTCAAAATCACACAGATTTAGCAGGTGAAGTCGCGCAGAGTGTCGTCTAGAGTTGCTTTCAACTCCTCCCACTTACTCTCTTTCGTTGTTTGTGGCCATTCTTTCTTCCCAGTCCGCGAGCCTAAAGAAT
>JACXGM010036076.1:0-11497 GCA_016801145.1 Umbra pygmaea
TTGCACAAAGCTTCTTTTTTCAAAAAACCCACCCTTTGATTTTATAAACATTTTTAACTGAAAAAAAGGCTATAAATCTATTATGCGGCTTGACCTTTTGACCCACCCATGTCAAAACACATCTGATGTATTCATCTAACTGCCATACATATTGCACAAAGCATATTTTTTCAAAAAACCCACCCTTTGATTTTATAAACATTTTTAACTGAAAAAAAGGCTATAAATCTATTATGCGGCTTGACCTTTTGACCCACCCATGTCAAAACACATCTGATGTATTCATCTAACTGCTATACATATTGCACAAAGCATATTTTTTCAAAA
Source organism: Umbra pygmaea (assembly GCA_016801145.1). NCBI lineage: Eukaryota > Metazoa > Chordata > Actinopteri > Esociformes > Umbridae > Umbra > Umbra pygmaea. The sequence continues at coordinate 328 of JACXGM010036076.1, forward strand.
AACCCACCCTTTGATTTTATAAACATTTTTTACTGAAAAAAAGGCTATAAATCTATTATGCAACTTGACCTTTTGACCCACCCATGTCAAAACACATCTGATGTATTCATCTAAGATTTCGAATTTGAAGATTTTCAAATCTGCTTAATTTAATTTGACTAATGAGGGAATGACACACACCTGGCCATGGAACTGCTGAAAAGTCAATTATCCAATTACTGTGAACTCCTTAAAAAAGGAGGGCCACATATAAAACTGTTTTTGGATCTATTAACATTTTTCCAGGGATCCATAAAAAACCTTTTCATGCAAGATGTTTTGGAGAACCATCAGTGTAACCGTGTAACCTTCCAAAAGATGGTTATTGACAGAACGGTTTATAGGTCTTCATGGCAGTTCATCAAAAATGGTTCTTTTTGAAACCTTTAAAAAAAAGGGTTAATTGGGGTCTGTGTGGCGTAAAGGGCAAAATCCCTGCATTGCAGCACAGTGTCACGCTCTGCCCAGCAGATGGCAGGAGTGGACAGGGATTAAGAGTATGGACTCCTTTATATTTATATTCATATTCTGTTTAGTTTAGTGTTTCAGTGCATGTAGATTTGTGTTCTGTTGTAAAAATGTGTATGTTGCTTTAAGACTGACAGCTCCTACAGTCAAGCAGTTCCTAGTTAGAGCTTTAGGTTAGTTTCCTGGTATATTGTAGATCTGTGTAATTACTGATTGCATGCAACTGTGTTTCTATTAAGTGTTTAAGCCATAGTATAAAGAGGACCGCTTGACTGGAGAGAGCTGTCGGTCATTGATGTTGCTTTAATGCGTATACTGCTACGGATGGTTGCTATCTGGATACAGGAGCTGTGACAAAGTAAGGGTATGATGTGAAAAGAGTGTGGACAGTTTAAGTTTATATGCGTACGCTCTGTATTGTGAAAGTAGCCCCAGTGTCCGTGCCACTGATTGAGAGCACGTAAGCTAAACAATATATTCATTGTGCACTTGCTGTTTGGTTCGCCTGCAACTACTCTGTACCCAAATGCTTTCTGGATTTTAAGTGTAAATAAATACAACCACCATCTACCTGCCTTGCCTGAGTCTCCCTCCTCATCTCTCCTACATTAATGTGACACACAGTCTACGTCATGATAGTCACGTGTTTGGACCATGGGTTCATTGACTTTCCCTGGACCTTCTGCATGAGGCAGCGCAAATTGGCATAGCGCTGCTGAGGATTTTAGTTAGTTGAGTCAGATTATCGATCCTGCGACATTGCTCTCCAGCGACTCCTTGTGTCCAGATCAGGCTAAATTAAATTCTGGATGTATAGTTGGTGAACATAATCATCCTGCACATGATCTGGATAAAGGATTTTGTGTTGGATGAAAAGTGTGAAAAGAATCAGCGGATGGGCGACATGTGGTTGGATATACCATGTGTGCGCCTCTTGCATATTAACCACTCATGTCACTAATTTGGGATGCTCATGGATTAAAGGATATAACAGTCTTCAAACTCGGCCAACTTTGTACAGTAACTGAATAGAGTTGGATGACCTTTCAGAGGCCACTATCAACAGCCTGATGACCTCTATGAGGAGTAGCATGCTGCAGAACAAATTATCCTGTCACACTGACTGTTTTTCTGGTCCTACCTTTCTGTAACGGGTAGATTAGTTTTGTGAACAACAAATGTATATCTGTATTTTAGAGTTATGTGAATTCAAAAAATTACTGACCAATAAATTTTATTTTATTTGGCAAAGTAAGCAGCATGGCAGGACAAAGGCTCAGCAAAGTTTATCATTTTGCAACTGTGAAACGAGGTCACCACACAATGGGAATTTTGAGGGATTGTCGTGAATTTTGTATAAAATATCAATATAAATTCATAAAATCCTTATCTTAACCTTAATTTGTATAAAAAGACTTGCGAAATAAAGGACACAAACAAAAACATATGGTATAGTTTCACTTATTTAAAGGCACACATTGCTTCTGTTTTTAAGTAAATTTATTAGAAAATACTGGATGTACAGTACAATCGTAATTCAGAAAAATTGTGACAATATGGAAAATAAAGACTCAAACAAGAGTCACTTGAAAATACTATTCACCCTGTACAATATTGAAAACACATTATTAAAATATTATGTGATTTTTTCCTTTGTGAATTAAATCTATTTTTGAAAATATACACTCATTTCAAATCTGATGACTGCAACACACTCCAAAAAAGTTGGGACAGTGACTGTTTTCCATTATGTAACATCACCTTTTCTTTTAGAGAAACAGTTATTAAGCACTGAAGACACCAGTTTAAGTTAAGCATGCATAATTTTCCCCCATTCACCTGCAAATGTACAGGGCCTTCATTGCCTAATTTTGCACTAGACAATGTGCCACACATTCTCAATCTGAGCCTGGTCAGGACTGCAGGCAGGCCATGCTAGCACTCGCACTGTCTGCTTACGCAACTATGGCTTGTAGTCCAGGCAGAATGTGGTTTGGTGTTGTCCTGCTGGAAAATGCAGGTGACGTCCCTGGAAAGACGATGCCTGGATGGCAAAATATGTTGCTCCAAAATGTGTACATATCTTTCTTCATTAATGGTTTCCTCACAGATGTGCAAGTTACCCATGTCATTTCGGGAATACTTTTTCATTCAACACCTTTCGCCACTGCATCCACAGATAATCTACAAGTTATTAAGCCTTTACAATGCAAAGCAGAAGCCATACATCAAAATTGTCCAGAAGCGCTGTAGACTTCCCTGGGCACATCACATCTGTGATGGACAGTAGCACACTGAACTTGTGTTTTGTGGTCCGACAAGTCAACATTTCAAATAGTTTTTGGACAAAACAAAAAGAGGAAAAGGACCATCCAAGCTGTTATCAGCATGATAATACAGTATTTACAGTTCAGTTAGTAGGTAGTCTTTTATCTTTTGGGTAGAAACTGTCCTTCAGTCTACTGCGGTGTGTATTGATGATCCAGTACTGCTTAACATGTGGCAACAAAGTGATGTTTCCCATCTTTTTCCAATTGGGGCGCCCTGAATGAATCCACACAGTATGAATTACATAAAAAAGAATGAGAAACATTGAAAAAGCATATATTGTGGTGGATTCATCTGAAGAGATTTTGAAAGACAACCAAGAGGTTGGTCAACCAGCAGATGGGTGACAAATTAAAGGAAAAACCTGAATAAATGTTCCGAATGGACTACAAAAATAATGTTGTGCTTGTGTTGTTATTATTTATTTATTTATTTATTTATTATTACCCTGCCTTGTCGGAAGTCACACAAGGGTGGCAGTTATGAGTTCAAGGCCTTGAGAAATCAAATCGTTTTTCGGTCCAATCTGATGGAAGCCTTAACTGCTTCAGAAGGCCTAAATTTCCCATCACTACTTCTCGCTGTATATGTTGACACCTGGTAATGTAATCCGGAAATAAAATGTCAATTTTCACTGCTATGCTGATGACACACAGCTTCACAATTAAAACGAAAAACGGTGAAGCCCCAAGATTGCACACCCTCGAAGCCTATGTTTTAGACAGAAAATGATTTACTTCTAAATGCATCTCTTCAGTATGTTTTATATATGATAGAATGTAGTCTGGCGCAGGGGGCTAAAATTGAACAGCAGCACTGTTTTATGAACCACCATGCTGGCTTGCCTGGTAGGCTCCTATCTCTCTACTGGGATATTCTCGCTGCAACGCTACTCAGGGGACAAGTCACTGGCCTGCTCATGTTGCCCAATGATACCCTAAGCTTGTGGGATGGGAAAACACTGTGTTTAAAAGAAAATAAAAAATGTTTTCAGGGTGGTTGCAGTCTGTTGTTGTCCCTTTGGTGGTGTGGTGTTGGCAATGTGGGTGGGTCTGAATCATGCCTTTTTGCTCCTGCCTAAGGTTTTCTTTGTGCAGGGCCACGTCTCCAGTCCCCCCGTCTCAGTCCCCAGATGTTACACTGAAATAGTTTATGTGCTGATGGACTTGGGTCAATCTGTCCTTTCTCAGTCCATACTTAAGCTTAATTGACATGTGACGGGGACAAGAGACAGTTTGTATAATTATTTTATATCAATTTACTAGACCTAAGGCATGTACATTCTAACTGTTTCTGATGTCATGTTGATCCTAGGAGGACCGAAACCTTTGGAACATGCTTCAAGGACCATGTGGCCTGTTGACTCCTTCCTGTCTCCATCCTGTGCTTACCTCGTTTTGCTGGTGCCCACGTCACTGCTGTTGGTGATCACATTTCTGCCTGGTGACTCCAGCTGTAATCTCCAGAGCGCATCCCATTGTCCCTGCCCAAGACCACAAATCTGTGTTGATGCTACACGAAGACTGTGGTCACAGCCCACCCATTCCTATCTCTATTTATGGACACTAATTGAACACTGATTAACAATGTGACCTAAGAGACTTATTTGCCAAGATGGCTGCATACGGCGAAAGTTCCGGTCTTTTATACTATATTGCTTATAAACTGTCTGTACACTTACAACATTCTCAATGCTTCGGTTTGCATGTAGTGACCCTCATTAGGCTACCATGTAAGTGTGGAGCTATTTGGAGCCTTGTTAGTGTTATAAAGTAGCGATTTATTTTACTTCAAATATACCGTCACAACTAGCGTTGTAAGGTAATTATGTAAAACTGGCCACATTCGATTAGCATGGCAACACATCCCATAGAATGGTCGACTCGGTACACCTGTGTTATTGACACCTAGGTTCGTCCTTTAACATCTGGAATGTTTATCTTTAGTGTAAAACACATGGAGGTCCAGTACAAGGGTTTAACAACCGAGAACCTACGGTAGACTTCCCAGCCACTATGACTTCACGGTCATTGCTGTCAATACATTTGTATTAATATTTTCTTTCCTTTAAAAAAAGAACAGACTCAATTTCAATTGTGTATGTGTCTTGTACTATTTGCTTGGATTACATCATTAGAATATACTTGAGTAATAATACAGAACAATTAACAGCCAATTAGTTAAGGGTGGAATAGTTGTACCTGGATGAAACAGAGCCTGGTCTGGGGTAGGGTAGATTGGGCCTGGATGGAGATAGCTCTGGGAGGTCCAGGGCATATTGGGTGAGTGTTTAGTGGTACTATAGGGGCATGGAGGAGATCATATCTCAGAAGATGAGAATCTCACATGGGTCAGAGACAGGGGACAGATGGCTACAGAAGACATTTTTGTCATCATTTGAGAGCCGGTTAATGACAGCTAGAAGGCCCCAGAAGATAAATATTTCATATGAATTCCTAGTAAGGCAGACCCAGCTGGCTCCAGATGTGTTTTCTTTTGTGTGTGTGTGTGTGTGTGTACTGTATGCCTGTAAGCAGATTTTCGGTTTTGTGATCCAAAAGACTTGGCAAAACATTATTGCATTTACATTTCAATCACAAAGCAGAGTTGTGCAGAGTGATGTACAGATGAACATTTTAAGATAGCTAGGTGCAACAACCACTACATTTAGTAGTAGTACAGTACGTACATGTTACTCAATGAAGTAGCAAGCTCAGTGCTAGAATAAAAAACAAAAACACATACAATTTAGAATGGAGAACGAGACATAGTTTACCTTCATTATTTATTATGGGGAGCACCTACATTATTACAGCACTTTTTGAGGTGACATGGTAGTGTATACACTCTTAGAAATGAAGGTACGAAAATGTACCTAAGCAAGTGGCTGGGGCTGTACCTTACCAAGGTATGAATATTGTACCTTTCAGCATGAGTCCAAAACTGTACTTAAACTGTACTGGTCACATAAGTAAACTAAAAGGTACAAAGTGTATACATGTGTACGGTTTTGTCCCTCAGTGTACAAAAGTGCGTGAAATTAGAGGTACAGATATATCAATGGAAAAATATGGACCAATGCTGAAAGATACAATATTCGTATCTCTGTAAGGTACAGCCCCAGTGACAATTTTAGGTACACTCTTGTACCTTATTTTAGTGTGTAGATTAAATCTGTAAGATTAAGCAAATTGAAAATTTCATTCTGTCCTTGCGTAAGGCAATTACCTCAAATTCCTACCATGTTTTAGCTGACAATTCAAATATGATTTCTTTTTTTTTCGTGCTGAAGGTTCCGGGCAAAGTTGGAGAAGTCATAGTCAGGTTCGAACCACTGACTATCGTGATGTAGCGTGTCCTGCAATGCATTGATTTAGCCCACTATGTGACATGGGCCCCACCTCAAATATGCTTTCTGTCATATTACTTGTTAAATTGTAAGAGGACTGTTTTCAAAATGAAAAAGCTGTTGTTGTGCCCGGCAAGTCACTAAACATAAGTGCTCCTTGAAGCTTTTCCGGATAATATTGTCTGCTAAATTACCAAAATGGAATATTTTGTAAACTACAATTTCTTGAACTATGAAAAATAATTAATGCATTCAGAAATTCTTTATCGCACTATTCTTTAACACGAGTTGAATGACAAAGAGCCTTCCTTCATTCTTCCACCAGGGGTCACTACTGACTTATACCTGTCCTGGTCTACTGGGAGGTCAGTGAAGGGTTCCCTTGATCTGATGTAACAGAGGACAATCTTACTTAACTATTCTTTGAGATTTAAAAGAAAGCAAATTTTGGGATATTTTAAGATTGTCATTGTTGTTTCGAGCTTCCAATTTTGAGGACCTGCATTTCAATACTACTGAGTAGACGAAAGGACAAAAATGTATTAACATACATTTTAGGTCTAACATCTAATGTTGCCTGCTTTTTTAAATTTTATGATTTTTATTTCTAACCCTAAATTGTTACTTGGCACATTCTTCAGGACCATGTGGCTTGATGACTCCTTCCTATCTGGCCCCTTTCTAGATTTCTTCCTAGGTTCCACCTAATAGGGAGTTTTTTCTACCCACTCTGCATCAATTTGTTTTTGCTTGCATTTTGCGGTTTTAAGATGGTATCTGTCAAAGCACTTTAATACAAATTAATTTAAATGATTGATTAACTATGCATTCTGAGATAATTGTGCCTTTGTCAATTATTAAAAAATATCTGCATAAACACCCAGCATGGCACAAGTAACTTATTTCAAACCCTACACATCTGGAGCTATGATCATTTCAAATGTGTTTAAAATTAGAATCATTCAGAGATCAAATTAGACTTTTAATTAAAATGTGATTGTCTTATTGATCATGTTCGGAATATTACGTTGGTTAGTGCACGGGTGTAGCACAAGATCCTGGGCCCTATGCACAGACAGTCTTGATGGGCCCCCATGTTAAATATATAAAATATATTCCAGACATTCAGGGCCCTCTCCCCCCTTGGGCTCTGGTAATCAGTATTGGTTTTACCCCCAGTTCAACACCCCTGGGTTAGTGTAGTATAACTGCCGCGACAAACAGAATAGAACAGAACTAAACATTGCTGACTCATCACCTGCTGTTGAATACAATGTGATATTAACCCGTTTAAGCCTGTTATAAAACGTGTTGATTATTAATATATTGAATTCCACTGTTAAATGCATACATATTTTAATATTCTTTTTTCTGTGATTTTTTCCGAGGCACCAATTATTTGCGCACTGTTCCCCCAACACGGAAACCTTTACTTGGATCAGGCAAAGGATTATTACGTTCACCCACTATACTTCCGCGATTTAATTTACAGGCGCCCGATCAATCTATCCCAAATTTTCCAATTTGCGCTATCTCGTGCACGAGGCCCAGGGAAAGTCAGAGAACTCATTGTCAGGCTCGAACCCATGAACAGTGTGACGTATACTACTGTCCTGCAATGCAGAAAGTTTTTAAGCCCACAAGGCCAAATGGACCACACATATTTTCATCTTGTTGTTGTAACAGAATAATTTAAATTTTCGATTTATGGCACATTCCCAGTAAAATATTTGAGACTGGAAAAAAATTTAAATGTTGGTATTATTATTACAAGCAGCCATGATAAATTCCTAAAGCGCTGGTCAACAAAGTGCACCTCTGTTTTAACTTTAAAGTGTTTTACACGCAAAGTTTGCTGTAGTTCACAGATATATATATGCAGGATTTAAATTAAGTTCAACTACTGGGTCATACATGGGTTGGCATACTGTAGCTATTACCCAGTCTGATTAAACCCCAAGACGTTCAAGATTTTAAAAACATAAAGTCATAAATGTTCAATAAATAAGTCTCTGAGCAGGCCTATGACCCATTTTCCTTGTAATGCATCATGAAGTGGATCGTAAGGAAAAGGTGTGTTAATAACACACAGGCTTGTCTGGGGTAAATATATTGCTGTTTAGCTTACCTGATACAGTATTACAGGGACCATAAATAAGTAGTGCCGCAACAAGAGCGTTACTGGCCTGGAAAGAGAAGGGCGATCCATCACTAGCCCCCCAAAGCCCTTCACTCGATGTTTATTATTTAAGGGATTTCAGAGAGACCCTGGGGGAAAGAATATGGAAAGAATACCATTAAAAGGAAGTGAGAGCAAGAGGGGAATAAGATAAGAACGAGAAAGGGAGAGAAATTTAAGGCTTCACTAGGAGCTGAAATTAAAAGAATTGTGTCAATACCCCACTGGCTTTTGATTTCTCTCACTAGGGTGACTGAAGGATCAAGGCTGGGAAGCTACAGTACTGTATATTCAATAGACGGAACAGAAAATGCTACTGATGAAGAGTCTATCCTTCTACAAAAGAGCACCATTGGTCAAAGGATAATCTGGAAGGCCTCTTGTAATAATATATTTTTTGGGACATCTTTAATAAACCTCTTGCGGTATTAAGAAGGTTTGGTAACCCTTTACAATAAGGGTACATTAATTGGCATTAGTTAATGCAGTAATTAATGTTAACTAACTGTAATTCAAAGTCTTAATAAACATGTATTAATCTTTATTAATATTAACTGTAACAGCCCCTCGCATGATTGGGTGCTGACGGTCCGATTACAGGGACCCTGGCGCCTCCCTCTGGACATTTTGGACATTACTCTAATATTAATTTACCTAACTCTATTCACACCGTAGCTTGTATAATTACTGGATGGAGCCATGTGTGACGTCACCCATTGGTTTGTGAAGTGCTGATTTGGGTCATTGAATTTGCCGTTAAGGGCGCAGACATCTTGGTTGCGGATGTGACGATTTTAGACGAGAAGGAGGAGTAATCTAGCTAGCTAACTGATATTAATTGGAATGCTAATGAAAAACGGTATAAAAACAAAATGTAAAACAAAATGTAATGTTAATTACCGGAAAAACTGAACTGCCAACTCCTTCGAGTGTTTTGTCCTACAAACAAATGCCATAGCCACGCCCTTTGCTTTATCGCCGATTTTAGTATCAATGAGACCATAAATTGATAAATCATGATAAATTGCAGAAGTCTTAAATCTAGCGATTGAGACCATTTACTCATTATAAAAATGTTTACTGAGGTAATAAATCAAGTGAGACGTGTCTCTCATTCTCATAGACTATTACAGAAACCAAGCTCTTTTGCAACCAGACATATCGCCCCCAGCTGGAATTCAGATAGAATGCAGGTTTAAGGCACTTCCTCATTTGCGTCAATTTGCCAAACCGGATGCTCACCCTGTGATTCACACACACCTGTGCCATAGTTCCTTTTTAGTCCTGCTCACTGGTTCTACGTGCTCATTACTACCATTATGTATTCTGTTTTTCCACAGTGTGTGTGCCATATTGATTGTGAATACACTGTCCGTTTGTTATGCTGATGTATACAAATCCTGAGGGCGCTCTTTGTTTTCTTGGGTATTACTGTAGCCCAGTCTAAGACATAGATTTGCCAGTATTCTTATGGCATTTGCCTGTTCTAAAATAAAAGAAACAATATACCGCCTGCATTCTGCCTCCACCATATAACGTGGCATTTAACCAAATCAGTTATTTATGTAAGTATTAATGTTAGTAAATTTGTTAGTTAAAGTTAATTCACAGTCACTAACTGTCATTACTAAGTTATTGTTAATGTTTATTCATGTTTAGCCATACATCTATATATGAATTAAGAATTGGATAATACATTTCACTACTTTTCATTTAAAGTGCAGAAAATTGTTCCAAAGCCAACAATCACTCACAGTCTGCATTAACAGAAAACAATCACTCTAATAAGGCCTATAATCACTCTCAAAACATGCTCTCACACACAACACAACCGAGCCCGACCAAACCACCAGCACACAAACCACAAGCCAAACACAGAGAGAGCAAACTCCACATCTCAGTCACCAACCATTGACACGTCCAAGCAGTGGTGAGCAAATCCTGGACGAGCCCCCACTTTTATATAATCAAATTTGTTTATACTTTTTGTTTTTTGAATTTGCCACTTTTCAGCAAAACTTTGGCTGACATGTAATTGATTAGAATGTACTCACTACTAAGTTGTGGTGCTATTTCAAATACAGCAACTATTTTATATATGTCACCTCCTAGGTAGTATGTTATTCTTGAAATCAGGTTGGGAATGGAGGATTAACTCCAATGTATTCAATTTTTATTTCTATACATTATAAATGTGTCTGTGTGCTTACTTTAGCATTACTGAAGAGTGGGAAAATGTGCACAAACTGTACAATAGGCATTTACAATTTGGTATACATGAAAAACAGCCCAAAACATATTAGTAATGTTTTCAGACTATTCATTAACATTATTTAATTACAATAAAGCAATAATTACATGCATTTTGTAACCCTTATTTTAAAGTGTATATTATATAAATGCTAATTAATGGATACTTAATGTCTGTGGGGTCTTTGTTATCATTAGGCTACTTAATAGTAATAAATTATTATTAAAAGGAATGTGTTTGAGAAAAAGTAAACATTAAATTAATTGTGATTATTGTAGTTTTGTAATCCTCCATATAATCTGTTCATTGTTACTTTTTTAACCACAAAGCATACCTGCCTGATGGTTGCAGCTTGTAATCTTTCAATCTGCTTCTCGCAGTTTGCTTACTTGTTACTTGCACATTGGGATGCGTGCAGCGTGCAGATTAGGTCTCTCAGCCAATACCAGTTTGTTTCAAAATATCTTTACAGTGTCTCTGACTCAGTCCTGCGATTACATACCTAGGTGTATGCTACAGTACCAAGATCCAGACCTCCTTATACACACACGCACAC
>JACXGM010036077.1:0-11497 GCA_016801145.1 Umbra pygmaea
AAAAGATATTTGTACAGATTTAATTGTGTGTATTTGCAAATCGTGAGATATTTGTGTATATGTTTATTTACAGATCTCCACAGTACACATTGGACAAAATTCCACAAATGTGTAAAAAGGAACGTACAAATGTAACATGACCCACAAATTCACAGGAAGTAATCTGCAAATGTGTAAAAACAGTTTTGTGTTGTACACATCACCCTGTATTTTTGTGGATATGATTTTACACATCACAGATATAAAAATACACATTTGCAGATAGTGAAATATTTGAGCATCATTGTACACATTTGTAGATTGTCTTCTGTGGGTTACAAATATTAAAGTCCAATTAATTCTTCCATACGTCCTGACCCAGGGAGGGTCTCTGTTGTCCCAAATACCTTCCACGTCTTAATAATGGACTTCACTATGCTTCTTGACACTGATAAAGCATTTGAAATTGTTTTGTATCCATCTCCTGACTTGTGCCTGTCCATAATTTTATCCCGTAGATCTTTTGACAATGCCTTGCCACCCATAGTTGATTGTTGTCTTCAGTTGCACTACCAAGGACTGAAATGCTTAAAGAAAAGCTTGTTTCATGCTGGGCTAATCAAAATTACCACAGCTGATCACAATTGAAAGTCAATTGGCTTTGTGTGCTATTGAGAAGGTGATTAACTACACCTGGTTGGGTTTACAAGTCATTTTTAGGAGGGGGGGTATTCTTTTTCCAACTCAGTGATTCTGTGTTTTAATTTGTAATTAATTTTTTTCTGACAAGTTGGTATTATATCTTTCACTTGGAAGTTATGAGTTGTACATACAGCTGAATGAAACAAACTGTGTCTGTCCGTTTTCATTTCAGGCTGCTTAGCAACAAAATGTAATTATTTTACGGGGGGGGGATTATTTTCTATACCCACTGTGTATATACATACAGTCGTATGCAAAAGCTTAGGCACCCCTGACAATTTCCATGATTTTCATTTATAAATAATTGGGTGTTTGGATCAGCAATTTCATTTTGATCAATCAAATAACTGAGGGACACAGTAATATTTCAGTAGTGAAATGAGGGTTATTTGATTAACAGAAAATTTGCAATATGCATCAAAACGATATTAGACAGGTACATTAATTTGGGCACCCCAACAAAAATAGCACATCAATATTTTGTTGAGCCTCCTTTAGCAGACATAACAGCCTCTAGATGCTTCCTGTAGCTGCAATGAGTGTCTGCATTCTGGATGAAGGTATTTTGGACCATTCTGTAGTAGGGAGGTAAAATAATACAATTATTGTGCACTTATGAAGTTAAAGCATTAATGATTAATATATTTCCTTTTCTCCCCTGTTGCAATAGTCTGAGTTAAGAATGGAGAAATGCTAAATAAATGTGTATAGAGGATTGATAGGAAATATCAACCACGTCTATACTATCTAACTATCTGACCTCATAATGATAATTGATCCGTGTGTGTAAACAGCTACGGAAGAAATACTACAGCGACCCGGGAAAACTTAAACACTAACCGCGATACTCAGAAAACAGTGGCTACCTAGCTTGAACTGGGTGCGTGATAAAGGCAGAAACATAGAGCAGGCCGCAACAAGATAGCTTATGTTCCCATTAATGACTCCACCGGAGATGTTCTGGGAAATTATTATAACGTCAGACGGACAGAACTTAGTAAAGAGAATAATATTTAATTCCAGATAAAGGGCATCGAAGTACACGCTATAACCGGACACAGAATTATACAATACAATACCAAGGATTACATGACGTCTACACTCTGTTTAACCTTAAACAAAGACTTATATTTCCCCTCGAGAGGGGACGCCCACAACTCCCGCTGCATACAAAATAGAGATAAGTTCACTGGCTGGAATTGGAGAACAAAAGAGTACATTAACAATTAGATTATGCGTCGCCTTGGCGGCGCTATCCGGGCTGTAACAAAGGACTGGGTTACAACATTTGACTATGCTTCACTGTAGAAAGATAGCATTCATCTCTTCTAGTCACTCTGTGGAGAAAATCATATAGCTTTGCATGTAGTAAACCCAAAATTCCCTTTATTGGATGATCCAGCAAGCCCCAAAGTGATATATCATGATATACAGTATAATTTTGAGATCTCAGCTTTATGTTTGACCACCCATAGTGGGGGGTTTGGCCCCCCTTCCTTCCGGGTCTTACTCCGGCAGTCGTCAAGAGTGGGAGAGACTGGTAGTTCTTAGACAGCTGCTATAATCAGTCTGTGGAACATCTAAAAATCCACTACAAAACATCTAAAAATCCACTACAATTCCTCCTTGCAAAACATCTCCATTTCAGTTAGGTTTAATGGTTGCTGAGCATGGAAAGCCCGCTTCAAATCACCCTGCAGATTTTGAATGATATTCAGGTCTGGGGACTGGGATGGCCATTCCAGAACATTGTACTTGTTCCTCTGCATAAATGCCAGAGTAGATTTTGAGTAGTGTTTTGGGATGTTGTCTTGTTGAAATACCCAGCCTATACAAAGCCTTCAACTTTGTGATTGATTCCTCTATATTATTCTCAAGCATCTGCTGATATTGAGTGGAATCCATGCAACCCTCAACTTTAACAAGATTCCCAGTACTGGCACTGGCAACACAGCCCCAGAGCATGATGGAACCTCCACCAAATTCCACTGAGGGTAGCAAGTGTTTGTCTATTAACGCTGTGTAATTTTGTCACTATGCATAACGCCCCTTGTTGTGACCAAATAACTCCATCTTTGTTTCATCAGTCCACAACACCTTCTTCCAAAATGAACCTGGCAGGTCCAAATGTGTGTTTGCATAACTCAATGGACTCTGTTTGTAGCATGTGTGCAGAAAAGGCTTCTTCCGCATTACTCTCTCGTATAGCTTCTCCTTGTGCAAAGTTCAATGAATTGTTGAACGATGCACAGTTACACCATCTGCAGCAAGATGACATTGTAGGTCTTTGGAGGTGGTCTGTGGGCTGTCTTTGACTTTTCTCACCATACTTCACCATTGCCTCTCTCTATTTTACTTGGCCTGCACAAGAACAGTTCCTGTGGTCTTCTATTTCCTCACTATGTTGCTCACAGTGGACACTGACAGCTTAAAACTGTGATAGCTTTTTGTAGCCTTCCCCTAAAGCATAATGTTGAACAATCTTTGTTTTCAGGTCATTTTGAGAGTTGTTTTGAGGCCCCCATGATGCCACCCTTCAGAGGAAAGTCAAAGAGAACAACAACTTGCAATTGGCCACCTTAAATACCTTTTCTCGTGATTGGATGCACCTGTTTATGAAGTTCAAGGCTTAATTAACTCAACAAACCAATTGTGTGTGCTAGGCAGTTACAGGTATTCAAATAAACAAAATGACAAGGGTGCCCAAATTTATGCACCTGTCTAATCTCGTTTTAATGTATATTGCACATTTTCTGTTAATCCAATGAACCTCATTTCACTACCGAAATATTACTGTGTCCTTCATTTATTTGATAGATCATAATGAAGTTGCTAACTTCCGGTTTAGTATGTAAGGTGAAGCTCTTAGCTTACCTTATATGTTAACTTTCACGCTAACCTTTTACTAACTTCACAACAACTAGGGATACTGAAATTAAATGTACAAAAAACATTTTACTTTTTACTTCCTTTTTGGAATATGCCGAAACTGTCAAGATCCAAACGGGACCAATTGATGTTCCGCAGCAATACAATATTTATATTCCCACATTACAGTGCTGGAATTGCCACGAAAAGAGCCAACTTTAATAACATTTAACACAGCCTTCATGAAAACAACGTGAAGTTCTCTCTTTGATTTCCAGTGCACTTGTTTATTGAGCATGTTTGCAATAAGTACTAATATAACTCACCGGTGGAAGCTGAGAGTTGGCCTTAATTAGCATTTTAAGAAGTTGTGAAGTTGAACAATCCACCCTGGTTTATTCATTATTTAGCTTAGCTTGCTAGGTAGTTTCTCCTTTGCTTCCCTTGGGGTGCCAGTTCCTCTGCTCTCAGAATTACCTCAGGTAATTAATTTATTTTTATGTTTTTCTTCAATTTTCCTTTTCCTTTCAGAGACACATTAGTTTTCCATCGTTGAAGGGTAAATACAGGCAATATTTTTGTTGCTGTGCTGAATTATTTAATATGACTGTATATTCTTATACATGCATGCTTTCAGGTGTTGTTACCTATTTAGGAACGCACTGAGTTAATTATTTATAATTTCTCTCCTGAACTATTGTTAAAAAATTATTAGACTTAATCACAAGATAACTATATATAATAATGTGTATTTTCATCCCTGGCATTAGGAGCAATATACTGTATATATATATTTTTTTCTCTCTTTTTTGTTATGTTGTGTATTTTGTATGTTGTTGTTTTTTGTAATTGTATATATATGTACGTTTCCTTTTTTAGTTGGTTTTTGCTTGCAGCTCTGACGGATGGTGACATTGTGTCCCCTTTTTTTCTTTTTTCTTTTTGCATGGGATTTGCTTACTCTTCTTCTAATGACAAACATCTCAATAATTGCTTGTTGCACACACACACACAGGGAAATGCAGCAGCACACGAACATGCAAAAGATTACAAATCAAAATAGTACGGTGCAAATCCGCTGTCATAATAGCAATCCGCGAAAGGTACAAATGCGCCTGGATCTTAAAGGGAATTGGAGATGAATCTTTGATTGGTTTATTGCATGTTACGCCCAAAACACGCCTATGAATTAATGAAGACATTTAGTACAAACCTTTTAGACCATACACCCGGCGCATGGAACCTTTTATCCGCTGTCAAAATAGCAAAAGTGGATGTGGACACGCCCAAAGCGCACTTGCGCCATGCGCTTCATGCCATGTGCTTAGATCGTTAAAATAGGGCCCTATGACTCATATCATGGAACGTTAAAGCATTTAACAATACAAACAAGAGGTCTCGTGTTTTTTCTAACCCTGAAAAGCTTGAAACAGATATCGCATTTTTGCAGACCCACTTACAAATTAAAGACCACCAAAGGCTACAAAACTATAGGTTTAACCAGGGATTTCATTCACATTTTAACTCCAAAGCCAGAGGGGTGGCGATTTTGAAAATAATTCACTTTTCTCCAACTATGTGTTTTCGGATAGTAATGGGAGGTACATAATTGTATCTGGTTCCATTTGGAATACTCTTGTTGTATTGGTGAATGTCTATGCTCCTAATTTTGATCCTGATTTTGCTAATAGGCTACTGGGAAGATACCACTGTCACACACATATCACTGAATTTTTGGTGGAGATCTGAACTGTGTTATGGATCAGATCTAGGATCACCCTAATCCCAGACCTATGCCTCCCTCGAGTATGTCAAAGACCTCAAATTTTATGATCAAGAATGGATGTACCGACCCTTGGAGTTTTCAGAATCCACAGGCACGTGAGTATTCTTTCTTCTCTCATGTACATCATTCTTTTTCCCATTTTGATTACTTTTTTTGTGGAACATCTGTTGCTTCCAAATGTGTCCTCTTCTGACTATATCGTAATATCGGATCATGGCCCCCTAGCACTTGATCAAACTCTATCAGAAAAAACCTGCAATCCTCGCTGGAGATTATTTTTTATTGGATGTAATTTTCCTCCGCCAGTGATCATTTCCTGTACTCTAATCAGATCGGCTCAACACCTCCATTGCTCTTATCGTCAAGGCCTACTTAAGAGGTGTGATTATATCTTACTCTTCTCACTTAAAGCATATAGGGTAAAATTGGAGGAACTCTCCAATAACATTCTTGACCTGGATTGCAAATATGCTCAGACGCCGTCCCCAGAACTATATAAACAACGTTTGAATGTCCTGTAGACTCCTGTAATTGTTTAATTTCAGATCCAGAGGGGATAAATAATACATTTTTAATCAATTTTCTCTCACTTTACTCATCTGAGATCCCAGCACATTCTGCTAATATGATTAAATTATTGGATGTGTTACACATCCCTCTCATTGCCTCTGAGATTGCAGTTGACCTTGACTCCCCTGTGAGGCTGGAGGAAGTGGTTGACTCCATGAAGTCTATGCAAAGCGGCAAAGCCCCTGGCCCAGATGGATTCTCAATTAAATTTTTTAAGAAATTCCACTCGCACCTGGGCCCTCTACTTTTAATGATGCATTGGAACATGGCATGCTTCTTAAGAAAAGGAAGGACTGCACAACCTGCTCTTCCAACAGGCCCCTCAGCCTTCTTAATGCTGATGTAAAGGTGCTTGCTAAGTTGTTAGCAAGGTGTCTGGAGGGTACCCTTCCATCAATCATCTCAGAAGAACAAACTGGCTTTATTAAGGGTAGACAGTCATTTGTTAATATCTGAACTCTGTTTAATATTATTTACTCAAAACTCAAAAGTTTTGTAGCTCCCCTGAACTTGTGGTCTCACTGAATGCTAAGAAGGCTTTTGATAAAATCGAATGGGAGTACTTATTCGCTACACTCAAAACGTTTGGTTTCAGTGATAAATTCATTGCTTGGATTAGGCTTTTGTATGCATTCCCACAGGCCAGTGTTCATACTAATGACACTCATTCCGATTACTTTGCCTTGGAATGTGGGACCAGGCAAGGCTGCCCTCTTTCTCCCTTACTCTTTGCTATCATTATCAAGCCCCTCTCAGTGGCTTTGCAAACCTCAACCTCTTTCAGGGGGTTTTATGAGAAGGTATTGAACATAGGCTGTCTCTATATGCTGATGACTTGTTGTTATACGTACACAACCCTTCAACGTCTTTACCAGCTATTCTATCAATTCTGGAGATTTTCAGCTCCTTCTCTGGCTACAAGCTAAATCTTCAAAAGAGTGAGTGCTTCCCTATTAATTCAGCCGCATACAGCTTCAACAGATAAATTTGCCTTTTCAATTTAACCAATTTGGCTTCAAATACCTTGGAGTAACCGTGACCTCCTCACTGCCAGCTCTCTTCTTATCAGCTAACTTTACCCCCCTTATCACTCAGATGAAGGCCGACTTTAAGAGGTGGGGAAATTTACCTCTATCTCTAATAGGGAAGATTAGTGCCATTAAAATGAATTGTTTGCCTAAATGTATGTATCTTTTTCACACTATCCCCGTGTTTTTACCTATGTCTTGTTTAATAGCAATTAATCAGGCAGTTACTTCCTCCATCTGGGGTGGAAAGGCACCCAGGGTTAGCAGGTCTTTGCTTCAGAGATGTAAATTCAATGGAGGGCTTGCACTTCCTAACTTTTTATATTATTACTGGGCTGCCAACTTGCAGAAACCGCTAACGTGGCTGTACTCTCCAGACACCCTGTGGTGTTATTTAGAAGGTCTGTCTTGCACTTCCTCATCTCTCCCTGATTTACTATGCTCCCCTCTTCCAACATCTCCATCTCGTTACACTAGTAACTCCATAGTTTTATCTACACTCAACATCTGGAACCAGTTCAGTTGTCATTTTTTTCTGGTACTTACAAATAAGAGTTTGATTCTTCTGAATTTGCTTGTTTTCCTTCCTTACCCCAAACCCAGCCCTGGGATGAGTTAATACATTTCCTACCCCAACGGAAATCATTGATTTCATATATTTCTCTCAATTCATGGATTATATCTTGCAATAAACGTTGAAAGGGGTCTGGAATTCTCAAAGGAATTCTGGAATAGAGCAATTTAACAGAGCAAGCTCCTCTTCATCATGTGCACATCTTGGACTTATTCAGTTCAAGGTAATTAACAGATTTCATTACTCTAAGTCCTGACTGTAGAAAATGTACCCTACAGTGATGGATGTGTGTGACAGATGTTATTCATCCCCTTGTGACCTCTATCATAGGTTTTATACCTGTCCTAGTTTGAGTAAATATTGGAGCACAGTCTTTCATTTCCTATCCGATGCACTTAAAATTAATTTGACTCCATGCCCCCTGATAGCAGTGTTTGGGATTCCAGGGGACTCTCTCTTGCTGAATCATAAATATAATGATATCATTGCTTTCACGTCTTTATTGGCCTGACCTTAAGCCTCCCAGTGGCAAACTGATGTTATATCTTTCTTACAACTTGATAAAATTAGGTATTCTGTTAGGGGATCATACTCATTATCTTCTAACATTTATTTCATGAATCATAAAATGTTGCTAGTCCGTCAAGATGAATACATTTTTGTTGTATACATGTATCCGTATGAAGTTTTGTATTTTCTTTATGTTTAATAATAATTAAATGAAAAACCTAACTAATTATGCCGACGTTAATTTATAAATTTACAAATACTAAATTTCTATATTTATTTTATTATATGCTTTCATGTATGTTTATGAACCCTGAATATTGTGTTTTGTAAAAATAAGAAATTGCTAATCCAAACACCCAATTATGTATAAATGAAAGTCATGGAAATTTTCAGGGGTGCCTAAACTTTTGCATATGACTGTATATATATCCGTCAGCTATAGTTCAGTATTTGAACATTCCCTTGGATTTCACATTAAACTATGACAACTATATTTCCTGATTGGTCTCCCTTCCTCGTACACCAAACCACATTGTGAAAAAATGAACCATCTTCAGAAGAAGAGGAACTCGGGACCTGAAGCAGTAATGGAGCAGCCGGGCAGTGAGGGAATTGAGGAAATGTTTGGGGGGAGATATGACTGTGTGGTGTGCTTATACTTTGCCAGCAGCATAGAGCCCTGTATTGCACTGCTGGTTTGCTTATAAAATTAAACAAGGTCGGGACTGGTTAGTCCGTGGATGGGAGACCAGTGCTGCTGGAAATGGTGTTGGTGGGCTAGTAGGGGGCAAACTTCCCTCTGGTCTAAACATAATTCCCATTGCCTCAGGGCAGTGATGGGGACATCTGCCCTGCGTAGGGTGTCGTCTTTCGGAAGAGACGTTAAAACGGGTGTGCTGACTAAAGATGCTGGTCACTAAAGATCTAATGGCACTATTCGTAAGAGTAGGGGTGTTAACCCCGGTGTCCTGGACAAATTTCCAATCTGGCCCTCATACCATCATGGCAACCTAATCATCCCTATCTCTCAATTGGTTCATTCATTCCCCTCTCCCCCCTCCCTTCCCCCAGGCCGTTGCTGCAAATGAGAAAGTGTTCTCAGTCAACTTGCCTGGTAAAATAATGGTTAAACTTATACTTCCACCTTGGCATCAGTCATATAGTTCAGCTGCATATCCAGCCCCAACAGAGAGGGGTACAGTGGGTTGGAGATGAGCAGCAGCACAGAAAGGAGGAAGCGCTGGCACGGGAGGTAAAGGCTGCCATACTGGCGGCAGACACAGCTGCTCGCATTGCGAGGGCTGATGTTTTGGATGCAAAGGAGGTGGGGCAATTAGTGAGAGCTGCTATTGTAGCTGCTAAGGCCAATGGGGGAGAGGACTGAGACTGTACTGAAGAGGGAACAGGAGCCCACAGCAGCGGACCAGCCTCCAGAGCCTGCCACAGCAGCTGACCAGCTTCAGCAGTGGACCAGCCTCCGGGGGAGCCCACACCTGCAGGCCTGCCTCCATGGTCCTTTACATCGCTGTTGCCTACAGGCCCCACCACAGTACTGCTACCTCCAGGGGAGCCCACAGCTGCAGGCCTGACTCCAGGGCCCTCCACAGTGCTGTTACCTTCAGGGCTCACCACCTCGCTGTTACTTCAAGGACCCTACAGAGCTCTGTTATCTCCAGGGCCCACCTAAGCACTGCTACATCTGGATACTGTCACGCCATCCCAGAGTGGGATGACATTTCCATGGACTGAGACTTAGACTCTTGTGTGTATATCTACTTCTGTTCTTTTATGTATCCAGTGAGTATGTACTGTAGTTTTGATTTATGTTGACATTTTTTATTTATTTAACCTTTATTTAACCAGGTAAGTTGACTAAGAACAGTTTCTTATTTACAGCAATGACTTGGGACACAACGACATTTGGCTCAGTCGGGAATCAAACTCCCTACCCACTGAGCCATCTGCGCCCCTACAATGTATGTGTATGTATTGTGGAGCTTTGGTGCCACCCCCCTGGACACCAGGAGCAGGAGCTGATGATAGGTCTCTTTGTTATAATTAATAAAGTGCTTTGTTGATCTAATTGCTAATTACAGTCGTATGCAAAACTTTAGGCACCTCTGACAATTTCAATGATTTCCATTTCTAAATAATTGGATGTTTGGATCAGCAATTTCATTTTGTTATCTATCAAATAACTGAAGGACACAGTAATATTTTGGTAGTGAAATGAGGTTAATTAGAATAACAGAAAATGTGCAATATACATTAAAAACAATTAGACAGGTGCATAAATTTGGGTACCTTTGTAATTTTGTTGATTGGAATACCTGTGACTACCTAGCACTGATTAATTGGAAAATACAATTGGTTTGGTAAGCTCATTAAGCCTTGAACTTTATAAACCGGTGCATCCAATCATAAGAAAAGGTATTTAAGGTGGCCAACTGCAAGTTGTTGTTCTCTTTGACTCTCCTCTGAAGAGTCGCAACATGGGGCAAGTACCCCTCACTGCAGTGTGCAATTCGGGGTGTGCCTTAATGTGGGTGGAGTCAAACATCTATGCAGTGTGCTGTACAAGGGTTCTTGTTTTGGGGCTGGGGTTTACTCCTCCCACGTTTGACCCCACCCACCATTTCTTTACAACCAGCACATGCATTGTAATTGTTAAGGTTAGGATTAGGAGATAGGAAGAAATGTAACATATGTGTTGAAATGGTTAGGTTTAGGATTAGGTGATGGTAAGGGCACACTACATAGACGTTTGACTCCACCCATATTGAGGCACACCCCGAATTGCACACTGCAGTGAGGGTCTTCTCACATGGGGGCCTCAAAACAACACTCAAATGACCTGAAAACAAAAATTGTTCAACATTATGGTTTAGGGGAAAGCTACAAAAAGCTATTGCAGATATTTAGGCTGTCAGTGTCCACTGTGAGGAAAATAATGAGGAAATGGAAGACCACAGGCACAGTTCTTGTTAAGGCCAGAAGTGGCAAGCCAAGTAAAATATCGGAGAGGCAACGGTGAAGGATGGTGAGAAAGTTAAAAAACAGCCCACAGACAACCTCCAAAGACCTACAACATCATCTTGCTGCAGATGGTGTCACTGTGCATCGTTCAACAATTTAGCGCACTTCAGACAAGGAGAAGCTTTACGAGAGAGTGATGCAGAAGAAGACTTTTCTGCACACATGCCACAAACAGAGTTGCTTGGGGTATGCAAACGCACATTTCAACAAGCCAGCTTTATTTTGGAAGAAGGTGATGTGGACTGATGAAACAAAGATGAAGTTATTGCTCATAACAAGATGCATTATGCATAGCGGCAAAAGAACACAGCGTTCCAAGACAAACACTTCTAAAATTTGCTGGAGGTTCCATCATGTTGTGGGGCTGTGTGGCCATTGCCGGTACTGGGAATCTTGTTAAAGTTGAGGGTCACATGGACTCAATTTCAGCAGATACTTCAGTAT
>JACXGM010036078.1:0-11489 GCA_016801145.1 Umbra pygmaea
GAGACGCAAGACCCAACACTCTGGATGAGCTTAAGGCCGCTATCGAAGCATCCTGGGCCTCCATCACACCTCAGCAGTGCCACAGGCTGATTGCCTCCATGCCACGCCGCATTGAAGCAGTCATTTCTGCAAAAGGATTCCCGACCAAGTATTGAGTGCATAACTGAACATAATTATTTGAAGGTTGACTTTTTATTTTATTTTTTTGTATTACAAACACTTCTTTTATTGGTCAGATGAAATATGCTAATTCTTTGAGATAGGAATTATTTTAATATATTGATCAAATTATTTGTAGAGCTGCAACACACAGAACACCTCATCACGACAGCCTGAGCCTCATACTGTAGCCAACACACAGAACAACTTATCACAACAGCCTCAGCATCATACTGTAGCCCAGTGTTTTTCAACGGGTGGGTCGTGGGAGATTAAAATTGGGTCGGCAAATATGTTTTCATAATCATTTTGTCATTGGTTTTCTCTCCTGGCTAAAATGAAGGTTATAGTCGACAGTACACCTCCACAGCCACATTGTGTACTAAACTGAGCACAATGTGTAGGTCAAGCTTACGAAGTAGGATCCTATGATTTCCATATTGCGGAGGGAATCACGGAATCCAGACATGAATGTGGAATTCAACCAAATAATAATAAAAAATCATAATCCTGAAATTCCAATATATTAATGTAAAGTTAATCAATACACCACCGCTTATCGCCTAGTATGAAAGTGCTGCGAATCGAATCTGTAAGTGCAGTGCCCTTTCTATGCGGTGTGTGCGTGTCTCCCAGCATGCACATCTCCTTTGTAGTGCAAATTGCTTGAACCAATGCTACTTCCGTCCTTCTAAATTCCCTAAAAAAAGACTACACTGTTTCTTGGCAGTTCGGGCATAACATCAGTGAAAAATGTCAAATCGAACTACCACGGATAGAGGGAAATTTGAAAAAAATAATATATGAAATTGTATATTCAGTGTGCATTCAGTGTGCATTTGAACTTGACCAGCATGCGCCTCTATCATAGATATTCACAGGGCAAGCACCGGTTTTGGCAAAGTGACGCAAACGCAAAACTAGCATTCTATTTGAATTCCAGCCGGGGGTGATAAGTCTGGTTGCAAAAGAGCTCGGTTTCTGTAAGTCTATGGGAATGAGAGACAATTCTCACTTGATTTATTACCTCAGTAAACATTTTCATAATGAGTATATGGTCTCAATCACTAGATTTAAGCCTTCTGTAATACATAATGATGTTCATTTTTTGGTCTTGTTGATTTTAAAATCCACAATAAAGCAAAGGGGCTTTTAGGTTGTGGCTATGATGTTCGGTTGTATGACAAGACACTCAAAGGGGTTGGCAGTTCAGTTTTTCCGGTAAGTAACGTTACATTTTGTTTTAACACTGTTTTTCGTTGGCATTCCAATTATAATCAGTTAGCTAGCTAGATTACCCCTCCCTCTTGCCTAAAATCGTCACATCCGTAACAAAGATGTCTGCACCCGTAATGGCAAATTTGATGACCCAAATCAGATCTTCACATACCAATGGGTGACATCACACATGTTTCGTCCAGTGATATATACGGTCTATGTTCATATCTAATGCGCTTGATAGCTATATACAGCTATAGCTAATGGTATCTAGTCCATTCTAAATTGCCCAAACAGACAACGCTTGTTTTTCTCTGTTTCACTCATTAATCCATACGCCTATGACTATTTAAAAGGGGAATAATGACGAATATCAATAATTTATGTATCTAAATCACTTGAAGTAATTTGTCAGGCATTTCTCTCACTCAGGGAGAGCAGGGTACAGTAAAGCTAGCACAAGAGCTGCAGAGGATTAGGGCTTTGTCCACATGATTGTGCTTGATACTTGAACTTTGTAAAGTTTCATGCACAAACTTCAGTAAATGCACGAGCAAACTGTACAGCAGTATTTTCTGTATTTTTTCTTCGGGTGTGGACTTCTGAATGCAACTTTGTCCAAATAGTTGCTCAGATGGTAAAAAAATTGTTAAGCAAACCAATTCTGCCTGGCTATGGTTTCCAACCATGGGTACTAGGACCTCTGGTGGTACAGTGACCAAAAACATTGGAACAACTGGCCCAGGGAGTTTACTTGAAGGTTTGAGATAAAAAGCGTTATCACAAAAAAGTAAAACAAATTTTATAGGGCCCTAGTAAGGCTTACCTACATCAGACAAAATAACAGCTGTGTACAGTATGTTGAAAACATGTTCATCTTCCCAATGCGCTAGTCATTAGAAGTAAAAAAAACATTTACTACAGTTTTCCAAACTTTCATTTGACTTTAGTTTCATATAGCTAGTTAAAACAGCAACATGGATCATTTTTTATCTGATTGTAAATAAATTAATAGAAAAACCATCTGATCTTGGTTATTTTGGTGATTATAACATGTTTTTATAAGAGACAGGTCTGTGATGGTAATACTGTCGACATTGAAAAAAATAATGTTGTATTATAAGTCTGGTGATAATTACAACTAATGTATTATGTTAATTCCCCTACATATATTCTGAGGTATACCAGGAGTTTCTGGAAAAACACCCATCAAACCTCACTCAATTGTCATGTGTTGAGTGGGTAAATATTCCGGAAAAAAGATTTTAGAGACTGATTTTTGTTTACAGAATAGTAGACTTTTACTCTACAAGTTATCTAGCTAATGAATGTTCAAAACCAATATTTATTGAAGGGGTTCACATGTTTGCACACATGAAATCTGAGGTTTTGTTCAATGTTTATTTTGTGTACTTTATTTGGAAACTCACTATTACAAATTTAGATAAGGATATTGAGAATATTGATATACAATAATCATACAAGACCATTCCTGTAGGGTACACATACCTTTAAGCAGCACTGTACATTTTCTGTTAAAAACTGTCAAGGCCCATGTCAAATAATGTGTTCACGAGCAGAAATATATTTAAAAAAAAGTTATTGTTAGACAAATCCGTATTGGTAGAAAGCGTGTTTAAACTGGAAGTAATTTTTAACCTGTGTGCATACTGCATGATAGTTTAACTAGATTCCACAAAAAGTACCCCAGAGGTGCAGGGATAGTCATGAAACTCTATTGAGGTCCATGAGGACATCATCACTTCATGCAAATACATGACAGACACTATTTAAGTGTTTGGAATGCTGACTGGCTGACAGCCGTGTTCAGAGCTGTTGTTAGGCAACACATCACTGAATGCATGGACACAGTGCTTAGACATAAAAAAATTGCAATATATATCACAAACCTCTGAGATGCGTTATTCCATTTATAAACCAGTTAACAACACAAAAAAAGAGTAAAAATGAATGTCCTACCTGTATTATATAGTTTCTTTTAATACTGGGTGGTTTAAATCCTAAAAGCTAATTGGCTAGTAGCCATGATACAGTATGAGACCACTTGTGTGAGGTCACATTATTTTTTTGTGTTATAAATGAGTTGGTTTCTTGTTTACAAGAGCAGTAAGTCATCTCGGTGGGTTTTGTGATATATTGCCAATATATCACGGCTATCACAGTTGTGCATAAGAACAGCACTGGTAAATTGGCCATCATATAGTTTGATTAGGGGATTGTGGTATTTTGCCAATATACCACAGCTAAGAACCAATTTATATGTTATATATTGGACATATCACATTCTCTCTTTCCTTACTTGTTAAATATATAATTGCAAAAATAATTTCATAAATAATAAAATAAAACTAATTATAAATATATATTCTTTGGGGAAATATTTATAATTTGACCTCTCTATTGGTAAGTCTACAGGAACCTTTCAGGTTACATTTTATCTGAATTTCACTACTGAAAATTATCTTGGAAAGCAGTAAAGAGACCTTCCAGAAGGGATGCCAAGCACCCTCTTTTGTTCACAAAGGTAATTGTTCACAGCATTCACACTAGAAGTTAAACAAAGTGACAAACTTTCAAGGTATTTCTCTGCTTTGGTAACAGAGATACAAGTTCATCCCAAACTTTACAATTCTGTCCAGATATTAGGCCTACAGTATTTGCATTACATTCCTAACAAATAAATGTTGGGAATCGAAATGCAAAGATTTGAAAAGAAAAGGCTCTGAGAACATTACTACTGTATGTGTCTTACTGATCCAGATAAATATCATGTGTTTGAGGTTTAACACAAGTGCACTGCAATGCAGGCTCAGATCCATTCTGCTGCCAGTCTGTATTTAGCATCTGGAGGAGCGCCACTAAAATGGCTGATACTCAGTGTGCAGTGAAGGTCAAGTCACCAGTCTATAAATATAATTATCTGGCCAAAATGCTACCATACTCCCTTTGACGTGCACTATTTCAGACCAGAGCCAAGAGTAGGTAATAGGGTGCAATTTTGGACAGACCCATGGTCTGTCCCCCAGGATTTTCCACGCACACTGCATGGCATTCCCAAGATCTAAACTCAGCTCTTTGCACATGCACACGCACGCACGCACACACAAACACACCTTCGCTGGCCAGATCAAATCCTCAACAAATTTACATGAGATTGAATAACAAACATGCATGCATGCTGCAAAGCACCCTTCAACAGTGAGCCAGTAATAATATAACAGATGGGAAAGTGAAAGAGAGAACGAGAGCTGGGAAGGAGGGGCTGTGTACTCCTGTTTATGAATGAAATTATCTCTGTTTTGTATTTGCATAAATTCTGTATTTCTTTTAGGTTTTTATCAACTTGTACCCCAATTTTGAAGAGGTTCTCGAAATCAAGGTGTATGTGTGTGAAAACATGTCTTTATGAAAACAGGACATAAATGTCAATGACTTTCTTCAGTTTTGCTAGGCTATTATCAGTGTTTCCAAGGATGAAGACCAATAGTGAGTGAGTGTTCCCATGGCAACAAAATGCTCCTCTCAGTGAAAGTTCCTCTTGTCTGTTTTCCTAGTCTGCGTTCCATGGGTTTGTTGATGTTGCTGGCGTCACACCCGTAGGAGTCGGCAAGAGAGCACACAGCCTGTAGCAA
Source organism: Umbra pygmaea (assembly GCA_016801145.1). Lineage (NCBI taxonomy): Eukaryota > Metazoa > Chordata > Actinopteri > Esociformes > Umbridae > Umbra > Umbra pygmaea. The sequence continues at coordinate 5,031 of JACXGM010036078.1, forward strand.
TCTGTCAATTATTCTCCTGTTATTCTTCCGGTATAATTGGTTTTACATGGAACCACCACTGGATGAAAATAAATAATACATTTTGTGGGTTCTGGAAGAACCATAAGTGATCTTTAAAATTGACAAACTCCCAAAAATATTGTAAAAAGACAGAATAAAATGCTTCATGTCCAATTCCATTATATGATTTCATCATATAAATCAACATAACCTGACATCCGAAAATGGCTTGGTTTCTTTTCTTGGCACCCACACCTGAACAAGGTGCAATATTTCCTCCCCTAAATTACATAGACAATAATGTACGTATATTACCGGTATAATAAGTCTTACGCGTGATTGTGTGACTTTTGTTCCCAGGTTGTCTTAACCGGAAACAGATGAAGCTGAGAACCCCTTGCGAACCCCCTATTTTCACGTCATGGAACATTTTGCGGAACAATTGTGCGAACCTCCCATTTCTCCACCAGGAACAAGCGCGTGCATTACAGATAGGGTAGAGTAGTAGACAGACACAACGAGACACGTTGCAATGCTTACAATGGCTGGATACATAAAACCACGTTCTCAGTTCACGAATGAATACAATGAATAAAGAAACCATAGATATTACGAACGTAAAAGATAAAATGTCTAGGGCAACTTACCTTTCAGAATCGCGCAGACAGAAATAAAACAAACCGCTGAGCGTTTTAGCTGGTATAACGGAATAGGTAAAGGAACCGTTGATCTTCTGTGCATGACTTAATCTAACTATAATATTAGTGTATTCAAATGTTGCATTCGTAGAGCTTGGTTGAAATATTCGCATATCCTTTCCATTAATCTGCACTGTTTCTATGTGAAATGGTCACATGCGCGTTCATCCCTATAAAATATTTTCCGCATTTTGCAGGATGGATGAGAGCTCACCGTAGCCAGTAGAGGGAGCTCGCGTATTACCGATTAGCCAATCATGAAAAATATTTTTGAGATCATAACAAATACAACGTACCTTATATTTGTTTTACATTCCCAGATGGCAGTTATAGATTTTATTTTACTGGAACAAATTAAACTGCTGCATAGTTAAATTGTAAGTGATTTATTTTATTAATGTACTTTCTTTAAGTACCCAGAAATAGAAAAAAATTAATGTATGAAAATCTTGAAGTTCACGATCCAGGTGTAATATTGGTTAATATAAGCAATTAAGCTGCTCTGAAGATAACAGTACATAAAAACATTCTGAATAGCATTTAAAATGTGCATTAAAAACTCACACACACACATACAATAACAATCCCTTATAGAAGCCGCAAAAACAATTATTGCCTCATTTTAAAATAATTTAACTTTTTCTAGGTAATCCATTAAAGGGACAATTTTAACAATCACAATCAAGAGTTGCCTACCTATCAGAATGTTCGGAGCTGACAAAAAAATCAGAATATGTGCCACATAATCTGTTGTGCTTTTGCTTCTTCACAAACACAAAGAAAAACAGTTTGCCTGGTGTCCAACACCAGTAAAAAAAGGTCTACTCACTACAGTTCATTAAAAGTTAGGGAATTAAAATGTAGAAACAGGAGCCTACTATCTAAACTTGTCAAAAGTTGCAGAACATTTTTTTTTGCTACAGTGTACCAGATGTCCCTGTATTCTCCTTTCTTATGTGGTACCTATCAGGCGCAGGGTCCAGGCCCATTGACAAGGCATCTGACTGTAGGACAGATCAGGCAGAATCACTTTTAAACCACGAGGCTCCACCAGCTCCCAGTCCAGTGGCTTGTGACCAAGCAGCACCACCTGTTAATATAAATATTTAGCTTCTACACCAATTTTTCACAACAACACAAAGCTTATCAAATGCAAAGCTACAAGGAAAAGCATGAAAACATATCATGAGTAGTTTAATTATAGTTAAGGAAAACCAAAATTAGACAAAAAGCCAGTTGAAATCCAGGTTTGTTAACATGTTTATACCAGTCTGCTCAGTTTGTCCAATCCATTATTTTATTTTATAACCACCACCACCACCTTGGTTGTACTGTACATGTACATGTTTGTATTTATATTTAGTGAGCATCAAATAATTTCTATTCAAACTTCACCTTGTTATTTTAATCAAACTGCGTAAATATTTTACAAAAAGGTCTAAAATTCTAGTCCGTCTTTATCCTACCTGAGTTACTCCTTTAGACCCAACTGGTTCATTCAGAACTATATATCCACTCTGAGGCCAGTCTAGGAACATCGCATATACGGCCTTGTCTTGTGGTTTGGCTGTGTACCTATAGAAATCAAATAAAATGCAAAACTGTGGTGTTATTAAGTGAAAAGCTGTGCATTTTCTGTCAGAAATGTTAACTTATTTTCTTTCAAAGATATCTGTTAACTACAATGCATCTGGAAAGTATTTACTTTTTCCACATTTTGTTATGTTACACCAATATTCTGAATTGGATTAATTTCATTATTTCCTTCAATATTCTACAAACAATACCCCACAATGACAATGTGAAAGGTGTGTTTAAAATCTTAGCAAATTTATTAAAAATCAAAATCAAAAGCACATGTACATAAGTATTCACAGCCTCTGCACAATACTTTGTTGAAGCACCTTTGGCAGCAATAACAGCCTCAAGTCTTTTTGAGTATGATGCTACAAGCTTTGCAGTTTCTTCCATTTTTCTTTGCAGGACCTCTCAACTTCATCAGGTTGGATGGGAAGCGTCATGCACAACCATTTTCAGATCATTCCAGAGATGTACAATCGGGTTCAAGTCTGGGCTCTGGTTGGGCCACTCGAGGACATTGACAGCGTTCTCCTGTAGCCACTACTTTGATATCTTAGCTGTGTGCCTAGGGTGGTTGTTCTGTTGGAAGATGAACCGTCGCCCCAGTCTGAGGTCTAGAGCTCTCTAGAGCAGGCTGTCTCTGTACATTGCAGGATTCATCTTTCCCTTTATCCTGACTAGTCTCCCAGTTCATGCTGTGGGCATGTATTTCAGAGGCAGGATGCTGCTACCACCATGCTTCAATGTAGAGATGGTATTTGCCAGTTGATGAGCGGTGCCTGTTTTCCTCCAGAAATGACACTTGCCATTCAGGCCATAGTGTTCAATCTTTGTAATGCCTTGTGGGTGGGTGAAATTCAATTGATGATACTGTGACGTCCCATTTCCGTGGAGGCAGCATGGAGCTGCGCCACAAGAAGGTGACTGAAACACCCAAGGAGAGTTATGATACATACACCGTCTCGTCCAGTCACAGTGGCATAAATTGGCTGGTTTTATTGTTGCAGACCACCGTTTTTTGTAAGTAGTTGAAACATTAAACTGATATTGTTGTTAAACTTCAGGGGAAACCCTTCCTTAAACAAATGCCCCACAAGGGCTTCTTGAAGCCGCTCTTTCCAAAATATTGCTTCCAGCACCCCTGTGTTCCTCTGTACACCCCGTGGGGAGATACTGCCCCTGTTGAGAAACACTGCTTAAGAGAACCATGAATTCTGAGGTATACCAGGAGTTTCTGGAAAAAACCTCACTCCCATGTCCTGTGTTTTTTAGGAAGGAGTGGGTAAAAATTCCAGAGAACAGATGTCAGAGACTGATGTGTGTTTACAGAATAGTAGACTTTTAACTCTACAAGTTATAGTGGGGAGAACAAGTATTTGATAACCTGCAAAATCGGCAGTGTTTCTTACTTACAAAGCATGTAGAAATCTGTAAATTTTATCATAGGTACACTTCAACTGTGAGAGACGGAATCTAAAACAAAAATCCAGAATTTCACATTATATGAGTTTTAAATAATTAATTAGCATTTTATTGCATGACAAGTATTTGATCACCTACCAACCAGTAAGAATTCGAGCTCTCACAGACCTGTTACTTTTACTATAAGAAGCCCTCCTGTTCTCCACTCATTACCTTTATTAACTGCAGCTGTTTGAACTCATTACCTGTATAAAAGACACCTGTCCACACACTCAGACTCCAACCTCTCCACAATGGCCAAAACCAGAGAGCTGCGCAAGGACATCAGGGATAAAATTGTAGACCTGCACAAGGCTGGGATGGGCTACAGGACAATAGGCAAGAAGCTTGGTAAGAAGGCAACAACCGTTGGCGCGATTATTAGAAAATGGAAGAAGTTCAAGATGACAGTCCCTTGGTCTGGGGCTCCATGCAAGATCTCACCTCGTGGGGCATCAATGATCATGAGGAAGGTGAAAGATCAGCCCAGACCTACACGGCAGGACCTGGTCAATGACCTGAAGAGAGCTGGGACCACAGTCTCAATGAAAACCATTAGTAACACACTACGCCGCCATGGATTTAAATCCTGCATGATCAGCGCATGTCCAGGCCCATCTGAAGTTTGCGAATTACCATCTGGATGATCCACAGGAGGAATGGGAGAAGATCATTTGGTCTGATGAGAAAAAAGTAGAGCTTTATGGTCTAAACCCCACTCACCGTGTTTGGAGGAAGAAGAATGAGTACAACCCCAAAAACACCATCACAACCGTAAAGCATGGAGGTGGAAACATCATTCTTTGGGGATGCTTTTCTGCAAAGGGGACAGGACGACTGCACCGTATTGAAGCATGGATGGAGCCATGTTTCGCAAGATCTTGGTCAACAACCTCCTTCCCTCAGTAAGAGCATTGAAGATGGTTCGTGGCTGGGTCTTATAGCATGACAACGACCCGAAACACACAGCCAGGGAAACTAAAGAGTTTGTAAGAAGCATCTCAAGGACCTGGAGTGGCCTAGCCAGTCTTCAGACCTGAACCCAATAGAAAATCTTTGGAGGGAGCTGAAAGTCCAAAATGCCCAACAACAGCCCTCAAACCTGAAGGATCTGGAGAAGGTCTGTATGGAGGAGTGGGCCAAAATCCCTACTGCAGTGTGTGCAAACCTGGTCAAGAACTACAGGAAACATATGATCTCTAATTGCAAACAAAGGTTTCTGTACCAAATATTAAGTTCTGCTTTTCTGAAGTATCAAATACTTATGTCATGCAATGAATGTATGCATGTTTGCATGTTTGCATGTATGCATGTACAGCGGGTGAAATAAGTATTGAACATGTCACAATTTTTCTCAGTAAATATATTTCCAAAGGCTCTATTGACATGGAATTTTCACCAGATGTTGGTAACAACCCAGGTAATCCATAAATACAAAGAAATCTGACCTCTCTATTGGTAAGTCTATGGGATCCTTTCAGGTTACATTTTATCTGAATTGCACAACTGAAAATTATCTTGGAAAGCAGTAAAGAGACTTTCCAGAAGGGAAGCCAAACACCCTCTTTTGTTGTTCTTTTTCACAAAGATAATTGTTCACTGCATTCACACTAGAAGTTAAACACTTTTAAGGTATTTCTCCGCTTTGGTAACAGAAGTTCATCCCAAACTACAATTCTGTCCAGATATTAGAATTAAAAAGTGTTTGCATTACATTCCTAAAACATAAATGTTGGGAATCAAAGTGCTGAAATTGCACTTGCCATTCAGGCCATAGAGTTCAATCTTTTTTTTTCATCAGACCAGAGAAGTTATTTCTTATATAGTCTGAGAGTCCTTCAGGTGCCTTTTGGCAAACTTCAGGCAGGTTCTAATGCCTTTTACTGTAGAGTGGCTTCCTTCTGGCCACTGTACCATACAAGCCTGATTGGTGGAGTGCTGCAGAGATGGTTGTTCTTCTGGAAGGTTCTCCTCTCTCCACAGAGAAAGATGGAGCTATGTCAGAGTGACCGTCGGGTTGGTCACCTCCCTGACTAAGGCCCTTTTCACCCGATCACTCAGTTTGGCCGGGCGGCCAGCTCTAGGAAGAGTCCTGGTGGTTCCGAACTTCTTCCATTTACGGATGATGGAGGCCACTGTGTTCATTGTCCCAATGACAATTCAATTCTGCAGATATTTTTCTGTACCCTTCCCCAGATCTGTGCCTTGATACAATCCTGTCTCGAAGGTCTACAGACAATTCCTTGTACTTCATGGCTTGGTCATAGCAAAGGCTGTGAATACTTACATACATGTGCTTTTTTATTTTTAATGAATAAAAAGATTTCAAACAAAATTGTTCCACATTGTCATTATTGGGTATCGTTTGTAGAATTTGAGGGAAGTAATGAATTTCATCAATTTCGGAATAAGGGCGTAACATAAACAAAATGTAGAAAAAGTGAAGCGCTGTGAATACATTCCAGATGCACTGTAAATACAGTATCTAAGGACTGTCCAGGTACAGCAGTTAGGCTGTTGCTTCTAGTTCTGACTTTGCTATAAGCAATGATTTCATTAATATTATTGATTACTTTTTCATTATATGTACAGGGTGTCTGCAGTTTTGACTATTATAAAATACCATATTTTGCACCTATCTAAAGAAATGAGCATATGTTTTGCACATGTTTTATTGCATACATTTAGGTCTGTTATGAGTTAAATTGTCAATTTGGAA
>JACXGM010036079.1:0-11496 GCA_016801145.1 Umbra pygmaea
CCCCCCCCCCCCGGGTCCTGCCAAGGCCTGGGTCTAATCCACTTTCTCACTGCCTCGCCTTACCTCAGGGGGGCTTTGTACATGGCCCTGTGCTCGCCTCACGCTCTGCACTTCAGGAAGCTGGAGTAATTCTATTTGTTGTACCGGAGGGTCCCCGGTGTGGTGAATTGTGAGCCAGGAGCAGTAGGAGCACAGTAGGAGCACAGTAGGAGCACAGTAGGAGCGCAGTAGGAGCGCAGTGTCTCACCGTGCCTCTGGCCTTTTCTGGATAATGTCCAAACACTCAGTCCATGATTGGGACACACTCCATCCTCCATAGAGAACCACAGGGTGCTTGGATACAGACATTTTTCTACACAAAATGCCTGAAAGGACAGTGTCACAGGGCCAGACAATAGGTTGAGTTGGTTTTAGGCTCTCTAGGTTTCAAGTCATGTTGTTGTGCAAACACAAACAGAGAGCGCCTTCAAGTGGTGACACCTAGGAAGGACAGGGTGACAGCTGACAACTAAAGTTCACGTCTAGGTCAACAGCCATTTCATTTAGGATAATGCTAAAAGCAATAGTCAAGTACAGGGGGGAATGCTACCGCTCGCAAAAAATGGCCACCAGGGCCCGATTCACAAGGCTGGTATTTAACCATGCATCAAATGTGCTGTGCAGGCAATGGTATGTTTTATTTAGAGAGCTGTGACTTTCACGGTTTCTAATATTGTGTATGTATGATCCACGTTTGTGTGTACATGTGGGGACCAGATGACCCCACTAAGATTGAAAAATCAGATTATAACGGGGGTTTATTTTAGATTTAGGCTTTACCGGTAAGGCGTTGGGCAGGTCCTTAGGCATTAGGACCAGGTTACTTTAAGAATAGAAAATTGGGTTATTGAGGTTAAGGTTATGGCTGGGAAACAGAAAGCATGGAATTGTTGGTCAGGGTCAGACTAGAAGGACAAATGTGTGTATGTGTGTGTGTGTGTGTGTGTGTGTGTGTGTGTGTGTGTGTGTGTGTGTGTGTATCAGAGGTTATGCTAATGACCCCTGTATTAATCACTGTGGTCTGATCCATGAGTGGTTTCATGGAGCTCTTGAGGGCTGTCGTGAGCAATGTAGAATATTGTCAATGTAGTGCTTCATTAATTTTTCCATGATAGGCTTCTCTTTCTCTCTCCATCTGAGCAATAAAGCATCCTATCACACAACAGCTCTTCAACAGCCACCCCAGTCGGTTAATCGTATTGCACATCACATCCCTTGACAGGTAGATTGGAGCTGGATGTAGTTGAGCCCTTTATATTTGCAGCTCCACCCTGAGGAACACAAACCTCAAAAGGCCATCTGGTGTACAGGATCTCTGGCCCACTGTGACAGGGAGCGAGGGATTGTGATGACTCCGCCAGAAATTGGTGCAAAATGGTGGGAAATAGAACACAATGAAATGCTCCCATTGAGGTAGTTGTTGGAAAATGCTGTGTTGAGTGTGTTTAATTTGTATAGTGTCAACCGTGTGCCACTTGGAGATCACATGGTTGTCCACGGTGCTGGTCTGTGGTGACTATAGACACACAGGGCCTAGTGAACACAGGACTGGGTACTAAAGGAGTCAGACACCTCCATGACTCGGACTGCAGGCTGCTGGGTGTCAGTATGGCTGCCTGCTCCATTGTCAGGCTGACACCCGTCCTGGTGGCTGGGACTCATAATTAGTGGGTGATAGGGCTCACCCCCTCGCCCACCTCTTCTCTCCTTCTCTCCATCTGGCCGATGTCTGGGCAACGCTTTCTCAGGAAGGAAAAGCGAGTCCATGGGAAATGTCTGACTCAGTCAAACTGAAGTGTTCTGTCCAGGGGTGCCATAGTAACTGTTGCCGGGACCGTGAGCAGTGTCTGTCTGCAGAAGAAGAGCAGGTCAAAAAGTCAGGGCAGTAGGAAGGAATGGAGCAGGGGATAAGGGCCGGCAGCTCTCGCATGCCAAGAGGACAGGGATACGGGGATGAATTCAAAACTGTGAAACAGGCACCAGCTATATTGATCGGGTATTATTTACAGTACTGGATATCCCTTTGAGCTGGAAATGTATACCCGATTTAATAGGAAGAGGTAAGAAACAAGGTAAATAACACATCAATAACAGTGCCTTCCTCTCCATCTCCACAGCGGTCCAGGTGCACATTCTGAAGGCAGACAAAGCCGGCGAGTGGTGGAAGTTCACCGTCAACATCATCTCCGTCTACAAGCAGGGCGAGAGCCGCATCCGCCGCGGAGACCAGTTCCTATGGGTGAGAGCCAAGGACGTGGCGTGCAAGTGTCCTAAGATTAAACCCGGAAAGAAGTACCTGCTCCTGGGCAACGACGAGGACTCTCCAGGGCAGTCTGGGATGGTGGCCGATAAGGGCTCCCTGGTCATCCAGTGGAGAGACACGTGGGCCCGCCGGCTCAGGAAGTTCCAGCAACGCGAGAAGAAAGGCAAGTGCAAGAAAGCGTGAGGAAATGACAGACGACGCCTGGAGCAAAGCAATGAAACGGGACAGGAGAGGAGGGGGTGTGGGAACAGAGAGGTTAGGGGAGATGGAGTGATGAGAGGCAGGAAGGACTGTGCGCTGTTGCTGCTTTTTTCAAGTAGAAGCATGAAGAGAATATTATTAGGAATGTTTTTTTTTGCTAGTGGACGTTTGTGAAGGAACTCACCCTGCAGATTTGGTGTCATTGATTTGTTCTTGGAAATTTGTCTCTATGGATTTGCCAAGTTTGCACCAATTACCAGTACATATAATATTGTGTTTTTATTTTCAGCAAATTCCCTGTCCTCATTATAAGAACATTTTGTTTGGTTGGGAAGACGTCCCAAATAAACTACTCAAGATCACAAGCTTATCACTGATAAACCAGTCTGCAGCATCCAGTGTGCTTACTTTAACACAGGGCTGCCCAAATCTGTTCCTGGAAATCTACCATAATATAGGTTCTCACCAAATCTAGTTGTGTTTAATCTGATTTAGTTTTAGAATCCGGTGTACAAAATTACAGTTGGAGAGAAAATCTACGAGATGGTAGATCTCCAAGAACAAGGTTGGGCAGCCCTGCTTTAAATTTTGCTGTTAAAATTCTTTATAATTTTGTCAGTGCACACAAATATGTATGCCTACTAGAAGAAAGTGCCATACAGTAATACTATTTTTGCACCTTGGAAATGCAGGTCAAATTAAGGTCGTTTTCATTTCACCCGGTCATTTTGATAATTATGTGGCCTAAAATGCTAAATGTTATCCATAAAATGTGATATATTCTATTGGATGTTTGATTGAATGATGGCCCTAGATTCAAGGAAGCAAATGACCAAAAACGATTATGCATTTTTAAAGGTGCACATACAGTATGTAACTCCAGCATTGCAGAGTAAAGCTTAGTCAAGCATATTATTCTAAATCTACAATTGTTTTCCAATTCAGTTAAGTTTCAGTATTCAGAAATATGTTAAATTAATGAATGTTCTTTGTAGTGGGAGACACACTTATTATAGTTTTAAACTGCATGTACAATGATCTGCCAAGAGTATTTTATTTTTTTTAACCGGTGCTGCTGTTTAATTTCATAAATAGTTTTTAATAATCATTTTATCAATTCTTGAGATGACAATGGACTGCATAAACAATTTCTGTGTTTGACCCCGGAATATTCTGCAAAGGCCAATAATGCCTAGCTTCAATTTAGGATTTACATTTTTATGTTTATCATATTTACACTTTTATTACTATGTGGTTAAATTATATTATATTTTCAGTCATTGTGAGCCAGACATTAGACAGAAAAAAAATATATTTTGTGGTTCTTCACCATATTGCAGAGATTTGTTATCCAGATGTTATAATTATAAAATAGGGATTCCCATGAAGATTATTTTAATTATACAGTACACATGCTTTAGAATTAAACAATGGTAACATTGCATGGTTGTAATTGATACCTTATCATACCTTAGGTTTAAATAGATTAGTTACAACACTAGGCCCTGTGTGTGGCAAATCCAGAACATTTTAATGTGTAATAATATTGGTACACATATTGAATTCAAAGTGTACATATTTATATGACCTCTCTCTATGAACACTATTTCATAATACTGAATGTTATTCAGCAGGCTGGACGAAAAAAAGGTTTTGAGTGGTATTAGAATGACCATATTTGGGTGCCAAGAAGTTTAGGTCTACATGCCCAACAATAATGACTTTTTTGTATAAAATTGTAATAAAAAACAAAAAACAAAAAATCTATATGTAAAGCATTTGTAATTAAAACAGGCCTCTTTCTCAAGGTACTAAAAAATGGTTTAGGGCAGTCAATATTTCAAAATGTGTACAGGTATTATTTGTATGTGAAACTATTTAGATTATTATAAAAGTATTAACTTCAATTTATTGATTTTAGATTCTAGGAAGCAAAGATAATAGACAGAGAGCACCGCTAAAAAAATATTTATTGTGTTGAGGCAACGGCCCTGGACCAGTAAACAATTACTATTCCAGACAGTAAGCTGTACCCATGGTAACAATTGTTTTTCACAAGCATAGTCAGATCTCCATATTCTCATTTTATACCCCCTTCGCTCATATATTAATCGAGAGCCCGCCAATGTGCGTACGTGGGTGCTACACATTGGTGGTGGAGGAGGTGGGCTTTCCCCTCACTGTGTAAAGCGCTTTGGGTACTTTGAAAAGCGCTATATATGTTGAATTAATTCTTCTTCTTATTATTATTATTATTATGATACAACTTTTACCTGAAGGATGCCAGACTGTCAGTCTCTACATTTCTAGAAATATCAAAAGTGTAATGGCCTAAAAGAGGAAGTTGTCTGAATTCAGGCAAAATTCCTAATATGGAATTATAATATAGCCTATGTCATTGTGGTGAATACTCAACAGCTGCAGACATCCTTTAATGTATCTTACAAGGTTGTCAAATTAATTACCTTCATAACAATTCGCTAAAGGAATAAATGGACGGATCAGGAGGAAAAATCACCTGATTATCCCCAATGGATAAAAAGCCCACATCTTTATTTAGTTTCAAACCAATCAGATGTAGATTGAAGGTCTAATTGCCAGCATCTGTGTTCCATACCATTTGTCTATGTACAGATCTGTTTTATATGCTCTGTGCCGGTGTCTTCTTGCAAAGTTATAGATGGCTTATTACACATGTATACATATATTTACAAAAAACAGACATTCATTGTTATATCCATACTCGTGACATTACATGTAAACGTATCCGTTTGGCACGAAACATATAATCAAACCTCCAGCCTTTATTCGCCTTTTCTCTCCACAATGTAATTTTTAGATCAGGTTTCTAGGCAATGGACTGACCTGCTCTGTGATCAAATAAAACTACCCGTAGACAATGCCTTTGTTCATACTATGAATTGTACATTTTGTTTAGCTGCGTTGGCCATTGCAAGATCTTTTTGCAATGCTTTTGTTTTACTATACGTACTAATATATTATGGTTATTATATATGGATATATTTAATGACACGAGACATTGTGGATTTTATAATGATTTGTTTTTTTCTTTTATTTGTCTGTGGATGTTTAAACGGTTGTGATTTTAAAAGAAGGGAATGATAACTACTGAACATCAAGCTGGTAGAACTGAATCCAGAATTCAGCTGAAATAAACTCTTATTAAGATGTCATTAGTGTGAGTCTTTCTTTACGTCTTTGGTCTTAATCCATTGTTTCATGAAGTGCTCCATGCCTGCTGTGGATCTATCAAGCTGGTAGAACTAAATCCAGAATTCAGCTGAAATAAACTCTTATTAAGATGTCATTAGTGTGAGTCTTTCTTTACGTCTTTGGTCTTAATCCATTGTTTCATGAAGTGCTCCATGCCTGCTGTGGATCTATCAAGCTGGTAGAACTGAATCCAGAATTCAGCTGAAATAAACTCTTATTAAGATGTCATTAGTGTGAGTCTTTCTTTACGCCTTTGGTCTTAATCCATTGTTTCATGAAGTGCTCCATGCCTGCTGTGGATCTATCAAGCTGGTAGAACTGAATCCAGAATTCAGCTGAAATAAACTCTTATTAAGATGTCATTAGTGTGAGTCTTTCTTTACGTCTTTGGTCTTAATCCATTGTTTCATGAAGTGCTCCATGCCTGCTGTGGATCTATCAAGCTGTAGTCTTGGGTGTTGAACACACATTTCAAACAAAAGCTCTCTTTGAGTTTTAGGGCTATACAGTGGAGGGATATGTATGGTATGCTGGCTGTACACATTTCGTTAGACCACCAAACTCGGAAAATGCGTTTAAATCAACGTAGTAAGCCTTGCATACATTACCCACATTATATTACCAATGTATGATAACATGATCGTGGGCTGGTTGAGTCAGGAGTTCTAATACCAACCATTACATTATTTACAACAGAGTCCAGAGACAGCACTGTAAACTGGAAATGTAATTTATTAGAAATCACAATGTCACATTAAGCTCAAGTGATTTACAACAAGAAAGGAAAAACATGTTAAAAAGCCACAAAGTTGTACATGTTATTTGGCTTGGCTGGCATTATTCTATAAACATTATAAAATCCCAGGACAAATGATAACATTAGACCCTCTTGTGGATAAAGATCGTAATGATGTATGTGTGGGTACTGTAAAACAAGTGGAATTAGTGAGCCGGACCGGCCGGAATGCCTCGGCCGACTCAAGTCATTTTGAAAGAAATAGACCCCCTTTGGGAGGTCCGAATGCAGGGTCAGTGCTGCCCGCTACACAACCAACACCCATCTAAGAACATATTTCAGATGTACAGTAGTGTACAGTACACCACCCTCTGTTTTCATACCAGGGCATGGAAATGTACTATAGAAGGAACTGAAGAATAAAGAGATGTGGTGGAATGTGTGTGTGTGTGTGTGTGTGTGTGTGTGTGTGTGTGTGTGTGTGTGTTTGTGAGAGAAGGAGCGAGGGCTTGGAAGCTCTGCGGCTGTACGTATGTATCAAGCATCTCAGAGAGCGAGTGCTGATCTAGAATCAGGTCTGTCTTGTCTGTTTGAGGGTATTTCAGTTGATCACCAAGACAAACCTGATCCTGAAACGTCATGCTTGCTTGCGCCTCTCCTTCATCTCTAGTCTCGTAAGCGCAGGCTCAGCGGCTGCTCGACGGATGGTGCTACATCCGAAAGGCTCCCCTCAGCCTCCGGGCGGTTAGGTGGGCCACACGGCGATCACCACGATGGCAATGAGGAGCAGTACGATCACCACCTGCATCCCTGGAACATCAGAAACAGCAGAGTGAGGACGCACCCCCACACCAGGGGTCGAGCGAGACAGGCCCAGCAGAGACAGGGTCTAGTATATTGACGGCATCACACACATTGCAGACAATTTTCCGGTGAGGCTAATCCTGACAGCCACATTCCAGGAGGAAACCTGGTGAAACAATTAATCAAGACTGGAAAAGGTCTTCCTAAGCCATCTTATCACTGTGCAGATTGCGACCACTCAGCACAACTGTAAATCTTTACACCATTGCCACCAGTTCTATTCTTGCACTACCTTTTCATTTCTTCTAAGATACACAAGTTTAAATGCAATAAAGGGACATGACAGGTTTCTTAGTGCAGATCCCACTGCATGTTTCTGATTAAACTTCCCTGGTGATAGACGGTCTATAGGTTTTTCCCTTAACAATGTGAAGACCCATTATAGCTACCCTACACTTTATAAACATCTGAAAAATATTCCGGTATTAAACTCCACATAGACCAAAATAAAGATAATAAATTGCACCTAATACTGAGACTTCACAATGTATAGTGTTGATGTAAATTGGTTAGGATATTACTGTAAATAACTAGTCAAAATCATCCATCAACCAATGGGTTTTGTCTGTGGTAGTCACCTAACCACAGCTGTTTCACATCCTGAAACCCTTCTACGGTGTTGGTGAAAGTGAAAGAACTCTGCTGAATGCCTCCTGTCACGTGTGTCATCAACAGAAACTGCAGCCAAACCGTTTGGTTTTCATGGTAGTTAGGGAGAATGGTAGTTAGGGAGATTTGTCTCCCAAACATGCCAGTTTCAGGAGATATGGAAAACCTTGTGGAAGGGTGCATTTAGTTGCCCTTTTTCCCCTCTCTCTTGCCCTATTATTTCTGTATCACCATCATGAAGATTTCCAACAATTGAATCAGAAAATCTGATGGGTTTATGACTGTAAGACTACTCAACCTGTCCATAATTGTTTTGCATGCAGGCTGGTATTTTCCGTCTTTTCAGTTTTGGTTTACATTTCTCCTATAGTTTGGCTTTCACACTGACACTGTTCTCTACTCTTCTCTCTAGTCATCTAACTGCAGTCTGGTCTATGGGCAGAGACATGGAAAAGATGAAGCCATGATGAATATTTCATGGTAATTTAGGACCATGTCCATAGAATTATGTCATTGTGACTGAGAAGTTAAAATAGATCCTAGGTCAGGTGTTGTAATGAGAGATGTAGGACTTTGCTGGGAGGCCTGGATGTGGTGACAGAGTCCGAAGGTCTGAGTGCCTTGTTGGTTGGTTGCGCCACACTCTCCTGCTCTCGGATCTATTGGATATAGTGGCAGGGCTAATGCATGCATGCACTCTGGAAAGGTGAATTCCCCTCGAAAACGTTTTACTGTCTCTGTGGGGGAACCCCGTTTCCACCTGTTGGGGTTTCATGTACCGTAGAACCAATCTGTGTGTGGAGCTATAGGGGGATTATCTGGAACCCAAAAATTGTTAATTAAAGAATAGCCCATTGGAACAGCCAAATTCCAACAATTTCTTCTGAGATTATCGGCAACTATGTAAAAAGTTGTGAACCAGTTCCTGAAGTGTTAGTGGCAAAGTCGTTGCCTTGCAGTTTGCCACATCACTGTAAGACCAGTGTTTGAATCCAGCGGTGGATTTAGCCCCAGAAGAGAATTAGGGTTTCGGGGGACTCTAGTGACTCACTGTGCCTGTGAGCTTATTCCAATTAGAAGTCCCGAGATTGTGTTCCTTCCAGATAGGTACGGCATTGTTTGTACTTCAGAATACACACATCTCTAAATCAACGATCACAAGTCTGATGGGAGATACTAAGGGTCATGGCCTTGAATACAAACTGGATAAGAAAAATTGGAGGAAAATGGAAACATAAAAAGTTTTAAACTGAGAGAAAGTGCACTATAAATAAAGACTGAGAGATGTGACGGACCAAGTTTGTGGCCCCGCACAATACTATTAAAACGTCTCTTACTCTCCAACTCTTCGGTACTGCTAATTACTACTGGCACTGTGTACTACTGCAACTTCTAGGTACTAATGCTAGTCCTTTGTGTTGTGTATTTATTCAATCTTGAATTTAACTGCTCTCAGTGCAATCGATTTAAAACTTGGAAGCACGAGAGTGATCACGAGTCCAGACAGCACCTTTCCACATGATAACTTACACATGTGAGCGGAACAGCAACATCATAAACAAACAGTGGGAAAATTCCTTCAACCGCCCTCGTGATGGCTCTTTAAACACCTCACACTTAGAGAAATATACACACGCAAACTCTCCACAATTAACTACGCCTCGGTGTGATGGCTAGAAATACAAGATGGTTGATGGTCAACGATAGATTGAGCTTGACTTTGTCAGTGGCTGGTAAACCTTCCAATGTGGATTGATGTGAGAGAAATGCATCTACATCATTGGATAAAGGGCGTCAGATGGCTCAGTGTTTAGGGAGTCAGACTTGTAATCGGAAGGTTGCTCGTTCGATCCCAGAGTGGGCCAAACGCATTTTACCCTAAGTTGCTCCAGGGACTCTGGATAACACTGTCTGCTCAAGGACTAAACGGTAAATATAAAATGGATACAACGTACATCTTCATGTGGCGTACAGCAAAAGTCAGCTGAGCTTCTAACCCACCCAAACCTCCCTCTCATTCCTCAATCTCAGTAATACGCTACTCATGACACAGCAATAGGTTCGCAAAAGAGCCTGTGACAATACACCGCAAGTACAGGTTCAATAGATTAGAATATGATCAGACATGAACCAGGGGGTCTGCAGTGTGACAGCAGTCAAAGGGAGACCTAGAGACCTTTCTGGGGGTTCAGACAAACCACAATTGGCTAAGAAAAGCTGGGTGGAGGCTGCATATTTGTTTCTGCCATTAACCCCCTTTCCAACACACACACCTCCCTCGTTCTTGGCCTTTGCCTGTGGCTTATGGCTCTTTTTGGCCTCAACTGATCTTTGAGGGAAAGGTCAACAAGTGTGGTTTGTGAGGTCAATACTTGGCTAGATGTCATCCGGTTAGGTCAGCCCACTGTGGTAGCATCATCCAGCCATTCCTTTGTTATGTGAAAATATCACTACAGCACGCATTGACAAGCATAATCTGGAATTCATACTCTCAAGGAAAACGTATGCAAAGGAATGTGCTTTTCATAATGGCTGATAAAATCTGTAAGATGTTTATGGAGTTTGAAAGATAAGCTGCTGTTTCAGTTCTATTGTTTTATAACCTTTCCACTATTCCATACTTGCCAGTAAAAAAAGGTAGTAAAGGTGAGGTAAGTGTTTGTAAATGTGACAAACCGTAAGCTTCAGGACCTTTCACTCCACTGAACGTAGGGTACATACAACTTTGTAGGGTACAGTCATTGTTTCATTTATTTTTTAACAAAGCAATTTTTCCACTAACTATGCTTTTTGAACTTACTCAAATTCCACCAAATGTGTTAATGTTCAAATTTACAAAAGTAAAAAACATTTTCCCATCAAAAATGTTTAATAACAAAATAACAAAATTACAGTGTACAAAAATATTTCTAATACGTCCCTTTATGCGAAACAGAATTGGACATACTAAAACATTTTCGAGCCCGTCTCTCTACAGATAACAAGCTTGATGACAATATGTTCAACCCACTAAACTTTCCACCACAAAATATTGGAAAATTGCCAAAAAAAAGCAGAAAGACCTCACAAGCTTTTACACTGATTTGACTACTAGTTTTTTAATGTTCCATTTGAAAGGAAAGTTCAGTTCAAACAGTTTTTACCAAAGTTTACATCCGGGCAGCCCAATCCTGTTCCTGGAGATCTACTGCCCTGTAGGTTTTACTTCCCACCTTAGTTGTGTGTAATGTAATTAGTTTACGCAAATTATTAGAATCAGTTGTGCTAAGTGTGAAAGAGTAAAACTACAGAATGGTAGATCTCCAGGAACAGGGTTGGGCAGAAAGGGATCTGCAAAGAATAGATCTGAGATGTTAACTTTTTGTACCCGAGTAGAACAAGGAGCACTCTTTTTTTTCGTCAGTGTAACAAATATGAAATATCTTCAATCAGAACTAAATTCCTGAGTTATCCAATTCCTCCTAAATTTAAGGAAGTACATTTTAAAACAATAAATAATATATATCCCTCTAATGAGTTTATAAAGAAAAGATTCAAGTTTGAAGTAGAA
>JACXGM010036080.1:0-11496 GCA_016801145.1 Umbra pygmaea
CTGTATAATTGACCCCCCCCCCCCCAGGCACTGCTATACTGTAGCAACATCAGGCTTTTACAGCCATGCTACTCCCAATATATTAGGTCTACTCATTATTATGGTCTCTGTTCTATGCAGTTTACCCAACAATTACTCCCCATCTACATGTAATTACACCAAATGCAGTGGGCTATAGCTTACTAATTGTTAGTTCCCGTGACCCCAATTTACACTAAATTGCTTTATCTCAATTTTCTGCTCAGTTTCATTTTGTTGATTTGTATATAAATATTAAATGTTGAGATCATTATCAGAGATGACGTGCTAGAATGTTGGTCCTGTCTGTGTAAGTGTGTGTGTGTGTGTGTGTGTGTGTGTCTGTGTGTGTGTCTGTGTGTGTGTCAGAGCTCTGTGTGGTTTTCTAATTAATGTTCAGGCAAAAGGGATAACTCTAGAGGACTTTGTATTCTGATGTCCACAGTGTCAGTGTATTGGAACAGCAATGTATGCAGTGCAGTATTCACATCATTACAACTTGGAACTCCAAGATGATCATCTCTCAAGCAGCAAGATCACACTAATGAGCTGTTCTGTTTTTATAATCTTCAATACAATATCAGGAAAAACCAACCTGAAACATATTGTGAATACTGGCCCTGGTCTTTACAGTTGCAGCCTAAATGGCATTTAAATGCAATGTCTATGTTAACTGATGTTACTGTAGTGCATAGCATAAGGGAGGGTAGTATAGTATTGTCACAACTCGTATGGTGTTGAGTAAGGTTGAAAGGAGGGAGACCAAGCTAGAAATGGCAGTTTGTCCCAAGTAAAAAAAAAGTATATTTAAATGTACTTGAAATGTATTTTATTTATCCTAAATATACTTCTAATATATTATTTTGGTATGTATATTTTGAAAGTATACTTCCAATATACTTAAATACATTGAATACATACTTATGGTTAAACATAAGTATACTAGAAGTATAATACTGGAGTATAGCTTAAATATACTTTTTTTTTACTTGGGGTAGGTTTAACGATAATCGGGTTTGTTGTAGAACGAAAAAACAATGCAGACAATCAGATATCTTCCTGACTTGTATAAGGGACTGACTACTGGAGAACAGTGATGTGAATTTCTGGCAGAAATGCCAGTCGACAATCGAGGAGCAAAGGTCGATAATCGTTCGAAAATCTGAGGATAACAAAACGAAAAAAAACGCACATTTCAAATGTGACACTCAAAATGACAGAAAAGGAGGCCAATTTCATCTTTAGCGATTTGTCATCAAACAAACTGTTTATTATTGAACAAGTAACATGTCGTTTTTTTTAAATAGCCTATGTTAATTGGAAGAGAAAAACAATAAGCACGACAGTCCGTTTCTGCATTGCCAAACCAGATGCTCATTGGATCAAAAAATTAAATGCAGTAGGATATATAATGATTTTATGCGAACCAGACTTGTTACGGCAAATTTAAACAAATTAGTTTCAATCAATGTAACTATTCATAGCCTAAAGTTTCGGCATATGTCATATTCTTGTTCAAAAGAATTTGCATGTCAACATGTTCTGGGAGGAGACGCAAGTGCAACCTATTAACAAATAGTCCAGCCACGGAGAACACCCACTCGGAAGGCACTAGTAGTAGGAGATAGCTAACTTTGCCAGGCAAGGATATTTCTACTCATTTAGATGATTAGCTATCATTTTAGTAATTAGCATAGTGATCTGCTCACTGCGCCTAGTATCCAACTTACGTCTACCCAAGAAACTAGCCATTGACTGCTAGGTGTTGCCTGGATGAAGCTGCTGCCGGGTGCTTTGATCTCAGGTGGCTATGCATCGTATTTGAGGATGTGTGGTATGCCAGCTTTGCTTGGCATACTTTACACTCAACTTTATAATTTATATATTTTTTAAACGAGTCCCACACGGAGCTTCTTGGTTGTTGCATGGTTGGTCGGAAAGTTAACGGTCACAAGGTCACTACAATGCACTTCTGTCGCTTGTATACACTATGCCAGAGCCCGTCTTTTTAGACATTTTCTGACAGACTATGTACACAACGCAGGTAGCCTAGATCCCAGCACTAGCGGGTTTCATTTATGTTAGGAACACCTTGTGTCCCCGATAGTGTTGTCAATATACCAAAATTATTGTTTCGATACCGATACCAAGTAAAGAATTGCGATTTCGATACTTTTTCAATACTTTTCCTGAAAAGGGAGAAACACAGTCAAATATCATTGCTGTGCTTTATTTTAAAACCGGGACAACATTCTAATCATATAATAACCTAATATAAATAAGTCACTGACAAATGCACATGCTCTTAGGGATGGGCCGATAGTGATACCAGTACTTGGTATCCACATTTTAAGACATTTTAATGGAAATGTAGAGCTATTCCAGCCCTATGCATATATTTCATATTGATGATAACGACAGTCTACTTCCTCATTCAGAGACCATGGTTATAAAGCTGTACACCTGTATATATTGCTATTTAAAAAAAGAAAGAAAAGCAATAAATGTGATAATGCTTCCCTGCAATATGAGGTTGCACACAAAATCACCACCTAAAATGCATAATCATTCCAAAGACGGAGCCACACATTAGCTATTGAAAATAACTATTTTCCTCAGCATTTGTCCATTAGAGTTAAAATGTCGAAATACGAAATCATTTTTCTCATTGCTATTTTCATGTAGCCTAATATTTGTGAAATTATAGGTAAAAAATATTAGAATCCTCAAGGAAATGTGCACATTTAAGTACAGGAACGAACAAAGGATTCAAGTTATTAAGCTATTCGGTGCATACTGTAACTGTAGAAAACGGCATGTGGAACGCCCCCCGGACCTAGCCTGTGAAAGCCACCTTCAGGAAGGAAAGACAAATATCAGTAGTTTGCAACACTTCTGGTTATATGATTAATATTATAATATATGATTAGGTCATTCCCTGTTTTGGAGAAAGTCACTTCAAACAGACATTCTCATCTTACACAAAACGTCTGCAATGCTTAGGGCAAATTCGAAGACAAGCTTATTGCATTCGCGTTTCTCTCACGTTAGCTATGAAGGAGACATAAACCATTGACATCTGTAATAAATACTATTACACATTCTTGAACTGCAATGTAAATTATGTTCTTCTGGATATATTTACTTTTCAATATTTGAATTGGCTGAGAAATAGCAGATTTTAGATTTTAGGCAGGCTATTGATTAGCCATGAGGATAATGCCCATAGTAAGCCTACTATTTCTCTAGATAGCCTCGTCAAACTACGGTGGTGCAAAATAGTGACTTGTCACAAAATAAACCATAGCCTCCTCATTTGATTTAAGGGCATGAATGTGATCATGTTATCTTTCACATACTACTACAAAAAAATAAGAAAACGCACACCTGGTGTAGGCGAGGTGCTGGCTACTGGAGGTATAGCCTACTAATAGAGAAAAGAACAGCCGCACACTCTATGCTCTGATGCGAAATATAGGTTTAATCAACTCCAACGTTTCGGCAGACAAGCTGCCTTCATCAGGGTTTCATGATCTTTCACATACTAACCTGTTGGTCTTTAAACTCCTTGTACAATTCGGGGTGATTGTCGGCCAAGTGTTTCGCCAGGTTCGAGGTGTTGTCACTTTGTTTGCATTTGTTTGTAGCACTGACGACAAACAGGTCTCGACTTATAGGTAGCTTATGCCCTCATTGTCAGCAAGGTAAGCAAAGTACTTCCATACTTCACTCCAAGCGTCATCTTTTTCTACTAGTCGTCGTGGACTGGCGACCACATTAGCACTTGTACACTTGTGCTCGCACATGCAGCCATCTCACTGTAGTGTTTGTTTGTCACATGACAGCTAGGTTCTTTCCTAGGTTCTTTGCTGCGTGCGTGAGGAGAAAAAACACAGACGTCCATAGGGAGGCACTGGAAGCGTTCGTTGCGCACACACCAACATGAAATACGTCTCTAACAAATCTGGAACTTGGTCATTCTTAAAAGTATCGATACTAATACATTTAGGAATCGTGATGTTTTAAATCTCAGAGAATCGCTATACTTTTGAAGTATCGGTGCACCGTGCAACACTAGTCCCCGACAGGAAAAAACTCAGCTGCGCAATCTGTGACAATAGGCGCAGTATCAATTATGTAGAACACATTGGAATTGCGCGAAAATAAAAAAAATTGAAAAAGCTTTTTTAAGATCGAATTTCACATGCAGTTCGAACTATTTGACTTTTCGAAGATCGTGACTCATCCCTACTGGAGAATGCCCAACAACACTGATTACTAGTATACTATGCTCTTAAGCACGGCATAGAACATGCAAGTAACCTAACGTGTACGCTTATATAACAATATACAATATATAAGTACTCTACTTACAACGCTTGACGTGGAGAGGGCACAAAATAGTAAAGTATACAAAGTCCATGAGAATACACCAAGCCTGAAATCCACACCTAACAGCAGTCACATGAAAACAGGATAACCATGCCTAAGCACCACTCTCTCGCCAAGCCAGTGTCTATATAGAACACCTAATTGAACACGGCTGTATGTAAGAATGAATTAGATATACAAGTACCAGCCTAACCTAAACTAATACCTATCTTGGCACTGGCTAGGCGAGGGAGCGGTGCACATGCAACACAAAGATACAGTACATGAAAACTTAAACCAACAATGCAAAGCATTGGCATACTACAAACCGAAAATACACTTAATACATGAAATAAACACTATACATTTTAAGGAGTCCATTCTCAGTCTTTGTCTACTCCAGCCCATACTGGGCTGGGCGTGTCAAGTATAAGTAAGGCTCACGTGCATGTTATTGATAAGGCCTACAAGTATACAGTAAATTGAAAATTAAATATTGATAATAGCTACCTCGTTTTATGTAGAATTGTAAGCTAGTCAATTATTGTATCTTCCCACTTGAAAGTAACCTACCAAATATCTAATTTACATGGTACGTTAACTACTTAGGGATCGCCCCCTTATTGTCAAATTCTCCCTAAAAAAACATATCCAAAGTTAACCTCTTGTTACACTGAACCTGAGGCAAGGACAAACATATGGTTGATATTTTTATAAAGAAAATACTTTTCATTCATTTATGAATACATTCAGTAACGGTCCGGTCAAGAAATTGCATTTTTCACATAACAAGACAGATTTTACCTGGGAAAACTATGCTTTATGTCATTACTGGGACCCTTTGATGACCAAAAACGAAAATCTACGACTGTAAGTTCAAAATTTTGTAGTAAAAGTTTAACATAAGTGAAATGTGCTAACCTATACTTCAAGACGCATTTACAAGTAAAATGTAATTGTTTTCAAGACGCATACCTGACATTAAGTAGTCTAACGTTGTGAATTTTATAGCTACACTAAAACCAAGATATTTGCTAAAATCCCAAAATTCTAAGCTTTAAGAACATATAAGACATTTATATATAACCTAAAAAATGGGCGTAGTAGATATGTTTCTGGTTGGCATTTTGATTTCAATTGAGAAGAAAAAAATAATTACTATTTGCAATATGTGTAGTTGAAACTCGCAGTCAAAACATTGTGAATTTTACAGCTACACTAAAACCGCAATATCTACTAGAACCCCAACATTCTAAGCAGTTATAAGACTTGTATATATAACCGAAAAAATGAGGGTGATAGCCGATTTCATTTGGCATTCGATTTCATTTGAGGTACAAAAATGACTAGCTGAGTAAACAAGCTAACAGCTTGTTACTGGCTATTTACATCACATTATGACTAATAATTATCTCGTTGTCATAGCTATTTTAAAACCAAGATATTTTCTAGAACCCCAACATTCTATGCTTTAAGGACATACGAGACATGTATATATAACTTAAATATTGCAATCGTGAGCATTGATTTTATTCCTTAATGTATTTTCTATGAAGTGAAAAAAACATCTTTGTTTTCAAAGATGCGTAGCTGACATTAAGTAGTCGTAACGTTGTGGATTTTATAGCTACACTAAAACATTTATATATAGCCCAATAAATGAGGGTGTTAGCCTATGTTTTTAGTTTGACATTCCATTTAATTTGAGGCACATGTGTACAAGGCACATAGCTCACATTATGAGGAGAAATTATTATTTTTGTTATAGCTACTATAAAATGGAGACATTTGCTACATTTCTGAGTGTCTAAGTTTTCTGTAGATATATAACATGTATATAGAACCTAAAAAACTGACTTGTAAACTGTGATTGTAGTCCAATTTTTTTTTGGAGGGGGGAATCCCAAATGTTTCCACTAACTTTCAAACCCAGAGAAATTTGTAATGTAATTCGAAGACATGGGACATTTCATTTTGTCACCCGTCAATGGCGTCATATAACCTTTGACTCCTCTAGTTGCTCTAATTTCCAGGGAACCACCAAATGGCATTACATAAAGTGGATAACCGTAACTAAACACAACGTGAATAAAGCTATAATATATTTAACAATACACAGCGCGCCGGCACTAGCTGTAGGCAAGAACCGTTCGCATGGCAACACTACAATATATTTTGCCGGCAACACAAAATTGGATTTTCCGTTTCAAAATAATAGCGCTTGTAGGTCATTACAAAAATCATTGTTAATTCATTGTATAGATAGGTAGTGGGTCCATGTTCATGTGTTGCTAAAATTTGTCTATTGTTGGATGAAACAGACTCTAGTGAATGTTTTTCAAATGTAGTCGTGTTTTCATGAGACACTGACAATATATTCAATCAAATTGTGTGTACAACATATTGGTTTCTGTTTTTAATAAAAAGTTATTAAAAACATGTTAAATTATTATTTATTTTTTCTTATTGTTTCTTTACACACAATAAAATTGCATGTGGTTACAATTCACTAGCTTTATAATGAATTAACAATGATTATTGCAATGAATTAAAACATTTGTTTAAAAAAAATAAAAATCAGAGTGCGCGTTTGTGGCATAATAGTGTTATTGTTCTGATTGAGAGACCCCTAGCAGCCAAAAACTACATATTAAACCTTTAAGTCTCTCTGGATGAGAGAGTCTGATATGAATATGTCAATGACACACTGTACCTGTATGTTTGTAAGGAGAGTCTCAATAGATGACAGACCATCTGGAAACAGAAATGGTGAGGGAAAACCGGGTGGTAGACCCTGTCCAGCCAACGACAACCTCTCATAGCTGTCTCTTGCTGTTGGGGTGCACATTGGATTATCATCTGTAAAAAGACCACAAACAAAAAGTCAGGTTGAGTAGGCTAGCAGTGTAGGTAGCAGGGTTTGTACTGTATAGGTACAGAACATACAGTATATGTTCTCTTTGATAGACCAGTCAGTCTGGGGTTAAATCTCAAAAATAGGTTTTTATATCTTCAGCGATGTCACAATAAAGATTAATCTCCACCAATGTTGAAAAAAAATGTGTTGAAGTCATTACAATGATTTTCTGAAAGTCTATTGAGATTTGAATACACTATACTGTCTCCATCATGGACTAAGAAAAGCAATCACATCCATCCACCCCGGACATATAACCAGATTTTACTATTGAATGGATTTAATCAGGTGCATTCCAAAAACTAAAATAAATGAAGAAGCAGGTCTAAATAGCTTCAATACCTCAGATGTTTCAGCTTCCTTTGTGTACTCACACACAGATGCCTGTCAAACGTATATAATGATATCATCCACCATTAATCACACTTCCATCTACAATATACATAATATACCAGAGAGGGAGAGAAAGCGAGAGCATGAGTGAGAACAAGAGAGCGCAAAAAAGAAAAAAATAGGGGGAAGGATAGAAAGAAATTGTAGGGATGAGACACAAACCAGACACACTTCTAGCATTATGTTTCCACTATGTTGGGAACAGATGCCACAATAAAATGATACAACAAAGTGTCTTTAGTCAACGACTAACAACAAACAAACTCACATTCACACATGTACAGTACGTGTGCAAGCGAAGACACAACACACACACCCACCCACCTAACTAAATCAAATATTACAGTGCCCTTCAGAATTATTAAATTTCTTGGTAAAAATAAGCAAACAACAGCCTATGAAAGAAAGAAATTTTACACATTCTTACTGTAAGTGCATAGACTTAAAGGAGCACTCTAGACCCCTAAACAGCTCAAAATCATTGTGCCGGTCATATTTCTGACACAACAGTCACTAAATACTAGGGCTGTAACGACACACAAAACTCACGATTCGGTTCGTATCACGATTTTTGACCCACGGTTCGATACAAACCTTGATTCTTTTTTGGGGGGGGGGGTGAGAGAAAACAAAGGATATTTTTAGTAAATAACATTTAAAAAACCTGTATAAACTGACCAAAGTACAATATTAACTATGCTAATTATTAACAATGTACCTAAGTAAAATAAATGAACGGCCAAAGCTATGACACTTATGTTGTCTTTGTAACAAAATACTGTTGAAAGACAAACGGATCTAAACTCCATTGTGCAGGTGATTCGGGCATGTCGAAAATCCTTCTTAAATCAAGTTCTCTTACATTTACTAAGTAAATTAAATGGCTTCTGTTTCACACTCGCGACGAGCAGTTCAAACTAATTAGAAGACACTCCACAAAGCCTGGCTGTTCAGTCGGTATAAAAAATTGTTCATAAGTAATACATGGCTCCGCACTGTCTGCACTAATGAAACAGAATGAGAACGTGGACATTAACTGCTCAATGACTGGGTCGTTATTTTTGTTGCTTTGATGTACTGAGAGATGCACGATTTAATACTGATCACAAGAAATATGTTTCCTTAAACAAAGCTGCAAGGACACAAAGAAAATATCATAAACAAAACTCACAAACAGACGAAGCTTATAAGGTAACTAACGAACAAAGCAGCTGTGAGGTAAACGCATGGAGCTGCCACAATCACCTGCTATTACTATAATCTGCCAGCAGTTGCTAACTAAATGTTTCTCAGAGAAATCGTTTATGGCTTTTTTCGACAAAATACAATTGAACAAAAATAGCATTAATGTCGAATTTCTTTGAAACATTTTTAGACCTTATATTCTGGAAAACAAAAATAAGATTATTTAAGTATTTTTAATGATCTGCGGACACATTATTCAACTAGCTCAACTTTTGCAGGTAGGCGTCACATGATTGGAAAGGTAGTCAGATGACACGTAATTGGAGGATGCTTACAGGTAAAATTAAATAATTTATCCTCAACTAGTTTTGTGGTGTATGTCTACGTATTTTATAATGTTCACTTCAAATAATACTAATAGTAATTTAAAGATGTGGTTGCATTAGATCTGGACAGGAAGGATAACTCTGAGAGTTGGAAGGGGTGTGTCGCGATTCTGCCTTCTCAGACCGCGACACAGGTTCGTGGATCTGAGTGTCGTGATTTCGGTTTCATAACACATATCGTTACAGCCCTACTAAATACAGTACACCTTATCAGCTCGTTAATTCCCAACTTAGACACCATAAGTTGACAAAAAACCTTCGGTTACATCCCTGCAACATTTAAAAAAATACAAAATGGTAATTTTTAACGCAAGTGGTTCTTTGAATTGACTTCATGGTAGAATAGAACAGGACAAATAAATATCAGGAAGTCAAATGAATGCATCTAGATATATTAAAAAAAATGTTGCAGTGACGTAACCTAAGGTTTTTGGCCAAGTTACGGTGGCCGCGTTGGGAATTACCGAATGCACCAAGAAGTTTTTTTTGTGACTGACGTGTTGGAAACATGACTTGCACAAAGTTTTTTGTATGAAGTGTTCCTTTAAGAGATACTAGGTGAAACAATCACAATTCAGTAGTAAGTAGTGATGGGAATTACGGCTCTTTGAAAGAGCCAGGGCCCGGTTCCCCGATAACGCTCACTCTTAGCGCGCTAAGAAGACTCAAAAAGATATATCTTACCGAAGTTGTTTATATTCCTAAGTGTTTCCCCGAAGTGTCACTTAGGAAGTTTCTTAACACGCTGCCTCTTAAGTTTGACGTTACAAAGGCGCTGTCCCAAGTGAAGGTGCTGAATTAGTTGGCATCGATTGCTCAGGAATCGATTTTTCACTTCACGCGAAGGTGCATTACGGCGGTAAGAAGGACAACACGTTCTATGTAAATGAAACATTCCTCAAATTATTCCAGTAACATTTATTTTAGCATAGTTTAATTTATCAGTAAAATATAGACTATTAATTAAATTATCAAATTGTCAGTAATGTGTTCACACGATATGTTGTGACTGGTAGACAAACACTGTATCCCTCGCTAATCATCCACACTCCTCATCCCGTTGTGACACTTGTCCCGCTTCTTGACGTGGGTTTAACGACTTCTAAAAATGATGTAATACACTTTTATTTCAATGGTAAGGTACCTTACAATCAGAATTGATTGGCAATCAGCTGCAGTTATTTCTGTTTAATGTGGTATTGACTGCCATTGTTTAATGTTTACAATAAATCAACCTATCTACAATGAACAGAGAGAGAGAGTTAGATAGAGAATATGGTGGGGAAGCAATGTAAAAAAAAGGGCACCAAGCTTCTCGTCAGAGGGACTTGAAGTTTTGCTGGACAAGCTGAGCTTGCACAAGCCTGGCAAGCGCAGGTTTTTGCCGAATAAAACAATTGACATGGACTAAATGGCTCCGCGGACGGCGCCGTCTTTGATTCAATACAAGGACACGTTGGATCGCTGCCATCGTTGGTCGCTTACTGGACACCACTATGCTAACCCATTTATAGATCTTAGCCATTTAGAGCCAAATTGTTTGCCATACTTTAATTATCAAAAGTGATTTGCCAATTTAAACCCTTTAATGATATTACGAAATAGCCTAGGCTAATTACCACATATTAGTTCTGATACCAAATCAAGTCAATTTCATAAATAGGCCTGTATCCATTGCGAACATATTTTATTATTGGTCTTAAAATGTCCATAAAATCATTGTTGAGCCACAACATTGTCAACATACCATAGTTTGACTTGTACTGCGCTACACTTGTTTCTAAAGTCTGCTGCACAGTAACGGGGACTAGCGGCTTGAGCTCAAACAACGCTAAGAGAGAGCTTACGATTGGTCCAGACCAACCTTAGGAAAGTGTGACTTACAGAAGATATACTTAGAGTACGAACGTGTCGGGAACCGTGCCATAAGGTTAAGAGAGAGGTTAAGGAATAGGTTAAGAACTACTTAGCGATAAGAACGTTTTGGGGAACCCGGCCCAGATCTTTTGGCTTTGTTCCTTTCAAAAAGCCGTTCAAAAGAGCCGGCTCATTTTTCCTTTGGGGGGAGGGGTGGCGGCGGTGGGTACTTGTTTTATCTATTAAATAATGGCTAGGATAAAGATGGAGTATGATTTGGAGCAGATTTAAACAGACAACCCACCAGGTGCCATTTCTCTAAGACTGCATGGGAAGTCTGGCATCCATGGACTTCAGTGGGGCTGCTTT
>JACXGM010036081.1:0-11496 GCA_016801145.1 Umbra pygmaea
AGCGCTCGTTAACGGCTTCAGAAAAGTTAGTTAACGTTACCGAACTGTCTTTATTTAGCGACCTCCATATTAATCAAAATGCCATTTAAAGCTACGATCATGTCTCTGCATGTTACAACTATAAACTAAGATGTTACTTAAATGTAATAACGTTTACAGTTGCACACACGTTAGTAAATTAACGATATTGAAACGTATAGGCTATTTAACTTAATTCTAACTTAACATGACAACAAAACACAACATCTATTAACGTTACAGCACAGATACCATACATATTAAATACTTACATTTTATGAATGTTTTTTATTCCAGTAGTTTGATTTGGTTGAGTGAAATTTATCTGTCGGTCTATCAGCTGTCATAACAGGACACAACACTTGTCCGCTTCAAGCCATATTGCGTGGATGAAGGCACGGAACAACTTCCGGGGCACTGAACTATCGCTTAAAATCTCTTTAGCCAATGGGAATGCACCATTGTGAGGGCCACCCCCGCGAGAGGTTTGTGCCAGAATTGCAATCAAAATGTTTGGAAACGTAAACGAAAAAGCTGGGAGCGAAACTGCAAATGTGATAGAGAGAGCAAAAGACTGATCATTGTGAAAGAATTAGTATGAACTGTAACGAAATTACAAGTTATCAAACAAATAAAAGACCAATAGTTTACAACTACGAAAATATTTTCTTTGCAAGTTTTAAGTTTTGCTTTTGAAATTATAATTTTTTTGATTGAGTTAGTGATTTTTGTTTGATATTCAAAAAGTTTTGTTTGACATTATTAGCACAAATCTGATTCCATATAGATGATACATCCAAAAAAGCAACTTTTCCCAGAATATGCTCAACCGTTATTTCACTCATGTAGACAGGGGTTTCCAGAAGCGCTGCAATATGGAAACATGTTCCATTTGTCACATTGTCCTGCAATAGGGAGAAACCTGCACCTACAAATTCACTGACAACTGCTAGTGTAGATATGTGTCCTGCTTCCTCATTAGTGAAAAAGAATTCTACTTGGCCATACATTTCAACTCCATTCCAAAACACCACAGTGAAGTTGTTTCGTCTATTTCTTTTTCTATATTTCCTGGAGGTCACATGTGTTCTGCCAATTTGAGCTCTGTGAAAGGCCCGCACAGTGTTACCCTGAATGGGATGTCCAGCATACTTCTCGAAGGCAGACCGATGATTTACACTTAATTCAAGCTCGCCCCATGTTCCAATGACAGTTGTCTTTGAGATTTCATTGCTTTCTTGACAAAAACTGTAATCATTTGTCATTCAGTTTGTGCAATAGAAGGTAAAGTACAAGTTTGACTGAATTAATAATCTGCATTGGTATGTTCTGTGTGCCATGTATAAGCCGTAGCAAATAACCATTCTTATCCTCGAAATGAAAACAAGAATGAGTCCATAATGGTCCAAGGGCTCGAACACTGTCCGCCAAGTGCACAAGTAGATGCATATTTGCAGTCTGATACCTCTCACCATAAAGATTGCTTATCTGTGAGCTGAAGTTCCAGAGAAGCTTTTCAGCATGGTCGATCTGTTGTAAGGTTATTGACTCCATCAAAAGAATGAAAACTGCCTCACTGAGAAGAAGAAAGTGGTTGTAGTAAATAGCCCAAAGAATTCCATAGAAAACAACTGGGCCAAAATATTGCAAAACCGACCTATACTCAGACGCTTTAAAATACATTCTGTGTGAAGATATTGAGCAGGGATAGCGTGTCACAGTAGATGGTGGCTGTATATCATTCAAGCGTTTATCAATTTCACAGGTTTCTTTAGACATGCTAAATGGCTGACGAGAGAACTCTGTAGAGAACCACAGAAACATCAGAGTACGCATTGCTCCAAGGAGTACGGAGTGCATGTAGTCCACACCGATCCCACGAATGAGGTCAAAACTAGTAAGTTTGCTGAGCCAAGTAGGTCCTTTAACACCACACACAGGTCTTTTGGTTTCCTGTGCAGATTTTGCATCATTAATCAACTTCTCATGAGTGCGAGGAGGGCCTGTTGGATCTTCTTGCTGAAATGGAAATGCATGCATATGTCCTCTCTCTCCGGTCTTCACAGTGTTTCCAGGCTGTTCACATTTCATGCACCCGTAGTGACCACTGAACTGTACCGTATTCATGACCATTGCTTTGGCAGGCAAGTCACATTTGCCAGCAATGGTTAAAACTTTGCACAGGACAGGCTCAGAGGTATCTGTATACTTCACAACAAGACCGTGCTCTTCAAGTTCATTCAGCTTTTCACACAGTGGTTTCAGAAATGCCAGCATTGAAGATTTTAATTCGCCAAACCAAAGTCCAGCTAAAATCATGTTTTCACGTTTTGTGCGTTCAGCAAAACTCAACTCATTGATCACACAATAAAATGGCCATACTGAAATTTTGATGATTTGAAAATGGGTACTCCATCTGTATTCCATGTGAATGATATGTTTCGTGGATCACTCAGTGGTCCACCACTTGCATAGTGCTTGTAGATCTCTGCATCATAAATGTCCTCAATGTTGTCTTTACATTTTTTCTGTCTGCTGAACCTATAGTTAAGTTTCTCATGAAAACCCTTTTTAGCAAACAATGACTGTAGTTGTGCCTCAATAGAAACCTCAATAAATTGAGATGTTGTCCCCTCACCTAGAAAACTGGCACCACAAGATTGAGAAATCTCATTTTCGTTTTCTATAGTTAACAAACAACTTCTACAATATTTGTGCATGAAGTACAGTGATGTCACTGAGTGGGAGAAAAAGTCTTTAAACTTGTGGATGCTGCTCAAGCAGTCAGTGTTAAGGCGTTCAGGACAAAGCAGTGTAATCATTCTAAGCAAGTCAATAAGGGCTTTTCCAGTCACTCTATGACAGTTAATGTATGTCATGATGATAAGTAGACACTCTGCAACTGATATTGGTGCATTCTCATATAGTGGTTTGTCTGCATTGGTAGGCGAGTCCGTGGAGTTTGACAATATAGTATCCCCTCTGGAATATGTAAACCCTTCATCAAAAACCAGTCCGTCTTCAAAGCTCCAATCCTCCAAGAAATCAGGATAGTCTTTTTCAAGAATGGAGAATGATTCATCAACGTGATCAAAATCGGAATTTGTATCTTCATAGGGAAGATCTGGACCTGTATGGATGCAGTCTGGTGGTCTGACGTCACTGCTGACAGTTGACTCCAATGGTGTTTCTAAAAACAAAGCACAAGGGTTATTGATTAACATCTCATTCATGACATGTTATAGTCTGACCCCAAAATATGATTGTCAAAATTAGACAAATTCAATAATGATAGATGTCTATATTATGCCTGGATTTTGATCTGAGTTGTCCCTACATTTCACAGGCTTGGTCCATCTATGTCTTTTACTTGGCAGGTCATCCGTGGTCCTTCTCCTCCAGGGAGATGTTTTTTGACTCATTATGAGTACTTGGCACAGGAAAATCTATTCAGAAAAAAAGATTTTTTATAGAGCTCATAAGGTGAATAACTTGTATAATGTGCAGCATTTGTTTCTAATCAGGTCATATGTTTATGAAAGAAACTTGCCCTGATTGATAAGTAAATTCATTAAATGTGTTGTATTTTTACTTAACCTGACTAGTTGATGAACTGCAGAAATATAACTTCCTCTTATTTCATAAATCTTTTTTACACTAAGCATCAATATTTTTAAGAAACCTATAGCCTATAATCAATATTACACTACAAGAAATGAGTTAGACAAATGCCAATTTAAACTTCATTTAGGGAAAAACAGGCTGAGACCTAGACCTCTTTTTAGGCTGTTCCCTGTGCAAAATGCCAATGCGTTGCTTCTGTATTACCAATGTAATTAATTGTCACTAGCCTAAAAATAAATGCTGAAGTTTCGGTAAATTTGCAAATTTATAAAAAACTGTATAATCTATCATCTGAAAAAAAAATTAAATCTCAGTAACATAAAAAATACTTACATAGGTATTGTTAGTAAAAATGTTGACTTTGTAGTCCTGCTACTTTAATATCCACCTGTGGTATGCTTTCAAAAAGTCAGGGAAAATCAGCAGGAACAGAAATCAAAAACGTGAATACTACATTGCCATTGGTCAGGCCATCTGTCAATGTACTTTTGACTTCGATGACTTGAGATTGACAGCACGTGCGCACTGAGCAGTGACAAAAGACGTTAATACTCAAACTGCGAAGTGCAGTCGTCGCTTTTCGGTGATACAGGTAATATATACAATAATAATTGTAATATCTACAAAGTAATTTACAAGTTTCCCGTGTGACTTTTATGGGCAGCATTATTATCTAACACGTTATATTAAGCTGGAAGCGTGATTTTTTTTTACTTAGTTAGCTAATGAATCTTAACTAGCTAGCTAGCTACAGCACGGTTGCGATCTACAGTGAGTAATTTGCTCAATGGCTACAAGCCCGCAGTAGCATGTGCTGGTACGGTTGTAATTCATGTACTTCTGAAAAACATCATAATAGTTGTTAGTCAGTTAATCGCTGTTGTAGCTATCTTAGTTAATCTTGCTTTGTTATGTATTGTAGCTGGACACCGATGTTTAACTAGCAGTCTAACCCCCTAATTGTGTGATTTGCTATGTAATGTTCATTTAGAATGAAGAAAGCAGTTGCCGAACGCAGCAATACTAATAAAAGACAACGATTCCCAACTCAAAAAGTGCGGGACAATCAAGTTGGAGGACCCTATTACCGACACATGTGGTATATTCTTACAGTATTGTAAATGGAGTATTTATATTTAGTTAGGACATTTTTAGAAGTTTTTTGGAGTTTCTGCATTATTTAGGTTAGTTCTTTGGCTTAGTACCAGACAGTACAATTTTATCATAATGTATGCTGCTTTAATAAAAGTACTGTAAGATGTATTTTAGCTATTTAGAGCTATACCTCGCATTTTTTAATTCATAAAAGTAATCAAATATTTCTGAGAATAATAATTTGGTTAGGCTAAACCAGCCATGGCCAACTTCAAATGTTTATTTGTCCATTACTTCCATGGCTATCTTTAACTAATAATAACTAAACTTAAACATACAATATGTAGTTTTTGGCCACTAGGGGTCTCTCAATCAAAACCTTAGCAAAAGATGTAATTGGATGTCATCGAGAAGTAGCGTGGGATCATGGGTTTTGTTATCGTCGTCAATGACAACTTTCCAATCTAGCGTCTCCGGCAGAAAAAAATATTCACTGAAAAAGTAATGTATTGTTAAAAATATTATAACTTTATTCTCGTTATGTTTGGCGGTTCCCTGGAACTTCATCAAAGATTATATGACGCCATTGATGGAGACAAAATTAAACGTCCCATTTCTTCGAATTATATTACAAATTTCCCTGGGTTTGAAAGTTGGTGGAAACATTTAGGATAATGTAAGTACACAACTAAGAAATATATATAATATAGGTATAGTCATGTTTGCTTTTTTATGCAAAGTTCGTCTTTGTTATTGTTTTGGATAACTACATATTGTACCTTTAAATGATTACAGTTTGTTCAACAGCTCATCCGTTTTATTATTGCTTTTAGGCCTTTTTGCATTCATAACTTTTGAGGATGGTTTGACTGCAAAAATTTTCAAGAATGGTGACATCCTGAAGGAAGATGATGTACCCATTCAACAATTTGAAGGTCTGAGGCCCGGTGAAAAACGGTTTTACATGGCCACTGTGAATTATGTTGGTCCAAATATTCAGAGAAGCAAGGAAAAAAATAACGAGCTAGGAAACAACATGTGTGCAGAGAGAATTGATGATTCACAGCCTCAGTTCTCCCGCCGGTCAGCACCCGGGCCCCCTCCATTCACCTGCCAAACAGACACCCAGTCATCACACAACTTCCGCCAGTCAGCGCCCGGGCCCCCTCCGTTCACCTGCCAGACAGACACCCAGTCATCGCACAACTTCCGCCAGTCAGCGCCCGGGCCCTCTACGTTCACCTGCCAGACAGACACCCAGTCATCGCACAGCTTCCGCCAGTCAGCACCCGGGCCCTCTCCGTTCACCTGCCAGACAGACACCCAGTCATCGCACAGCTTCCGCCAGTCAGCACCCGGGCCCTCTCCGTTCACCTGCCAGACAGACACACAGTCATCGCACAACTTCGGCCAGTTAGCGCACGGGCCCTCGCCATTCTCCGGCCAGCCAGACACCCAGTCTGCGCCATTCAACTGCAAGCCAACTGCTCAGCATACAACTTCACAGAAACCAAACAATCCAATTTTTAATACACAAGATGTTTCCAATGATATGATCCACATGCCATGTCCATCTACTTCAACTGAAACAGTGGAATTCAGTAACCAGAGTCCTCAGAGGGAAGAGCAGTTTGAACGCTCTGAACAAAATGCAGAAAAGTGGCAACCATGTGAGCACTGCAAAACAGAGTTTGCAAAACTCTTGGAGGAAAAGAAGAGGATGGAAGATGTTTTTTCCAGTATTAGTAAGTAAAAAAACACAATCATTTCTAAATGGCTAACATAATTTACTGTCAGGGTTTTTATTGTATTTCTTTTATTAGTTAAAACGGGCATTTTCATTTACAGCAATAACGTTGGTAAGATTTACAGGGAAAAGAATAAGGGATTTAATAGCCAGTAGGAAGTCATATATAGAGCATATAGGTGTAACGGTATGCTTAACCCACGGTATGGCACAAATATTTGTCAGTGTTACATTTTTTGGGAAAAGATTATCCGGGATTAAAATGAGCCATACAATGAGCCATACAATGTGGTCTGATCAGACCACAATCAGCAATAACAACACTATTTTGTCTTAAGAAACATATTGAGTTAGAATTGTAATTGCAATTGCCTCTAGTGCTCTCAATTAGCATACTCATTATGGACACTAATTATATAGCAGAAAATTAAATGTATGTTGAAGGTACAATTGTTTTCAGCGAAGTGTTTCTGACATTGTGTACATGCATTGGTCATCGATTATTTTTATTTGATTTTATAAGCATACATGATTACTAAAGGGTCAGACACATGACACACACAGATGTTCAATACACATTAAAGCGTAGACTACTTTTTTGCGTCCGCAGACTTTATTAGGAAACTTTTATAAACCACATATGTCAGATGAAGATTACTATATCCAACAGCGTAGTCCCAACAGTATGTTATGTAATGCAGTATAATAAAAAAAAATGCTATATATACACAGGGGCATCTCAAAACATTTGAATAACATGGAAAAGTAAACATTTTTATGTAATGCAAAAAGTCAAACTTTCATATATTATAGATTTATTACACAAAGTGAAATATTTTAAGCCTTTCTTTGTTTTAATTTGGATGATTACTGCTAACAGCTTCATGGAAATCAGTTTTGTTAATGCCTTCTAGTGAAGAAACTTAGGCTGAAGTGTTTTGCTGAATAACACACATTTGGTCTAGTTGATAATCAAACCGGGAACGAGTCACCTGATTCCCTCCTATATTCCTATGTGTTTTATCAATGCCACACTTTCCATTATTTATGCACACAGCTGTTCATCCCAGAATATGACACGTTGCGTTGACATTAGCAAGTGTTCACTGGCGGTAAAAGTACTGCTATTAATAATCTTCAAAGAGAAATGCAGCAAGATGCAAGTTGGACTAATGTAAACAAACCTTCAGAAAACAAAAGTTTAAAATGTGTCATAGATTACATTACAACGCGCCAATGATGTTGTTTAAAAAGAGTACCTTAACATATTAAACACAGCTTATTTTCAAGTGAATTTGAAAACAGGCGTGAACAGTGAATTTTATTGTCTTGGGTTAGACTGGTAGGATGAGGAAACAGCTATCATTTGTCTTTGAATAAGCATTTCAATGCATTTTCTTTTTCAACTTCTGTGACTTGTTTGTGTCTTCAGAACCTGAACAGGTGGCTGTCATGCAAACATTCTTGGACAAGTTTGCAGAGTTCCAAAGATGTGCAGAAGTCCTTGTGGTGCCTTCCAAGATGGGTCTCCAAGAGCTGTTTCCTGAGAGTGGCCTCTTCATATCTTCATATAAGCTTGCAGCTATACACCATCAAGCAAACAAAGACTGTCTTCACCTTTTTCACATACTTTTTGAAAAAAAATTTAACGATGAAGAAGTTGCAAATGCTGTAGCCTTTGGACGGCATGGAAAGATTCCAGAGGGAAAGAAGATTCTGGACAGGAAAAAGGTTGATGGAATACTAAGTGAGTAGGGAAAAATATTCTGTTTTCTAAATATCACTAAGGCCATCCTTAAAAATATTACTGTTTGCTGTAACCTAACTGACCCTGTCAATTTAGTACGGACCCAATTATAATTTTATTTTTCCCTTTTAGTCTAACCGACTTGCCGGTTGTAAACTTATGTTAAGACTAACCAATTTTTTTTACCCTTCAAACAACTAGCCTAATACTACGGAGCCCCCGAAGTGACATGGAGGAGAAAAAATAAACGAAGAACAAAAAAAAATAAACGAAGAACAAAAAAAAGTAGAAAGAAAAAACATGTACTGGGGACAAACACTGACTATACTTTTGCAAGATCTTGACTTTGTTTTGCGAGATCTCTAGTTTCATTTGCAAGATCTTGACTTTGTTTTGCGAGATCTCTAGTTTCATTTGTGAGATCTCGCAAATCCAAAAATGAGTATGAGAAATGCCAGAGACGTCTACGGAGAGCTTTGCCACTGAAATTAGGTTGCAGTTCCTTATTTTACCAGCATGGGGTGAACAACACTATATTAAAAAGTTTCAGGTGAAACAAATGTGATCTCAAACATATCATCATTTGCATCATTATATATATATATATATATATATATATATATATATATATATATATATATATATATATACATCGTTCATATCAGCTGGGGCGACAGTCCAGTCAAAGCTTTTTGTCTTTCTTTGCATATACATTCATTGTCTTCCTTTTTAAATTAACTTCCGGGTCAGCGCTTTCGCAGCTTCAGGTTTTGGCGGGGTGGCGGGTTATCAGTGAATAAGGGTGTGAAATGGAGGAGGACCTCCAGAAATTCCTCATCACCAGAGCGGTGGCCCAGGACCAGATTGATCTCATGAAGAGAGATAAGGTGGGTAGGAAATGCACTAACCAGAACGTTATTTGCCGTGTCATCAAACCTGTAACAAAATCTAAGTATGATATAGATGCAGTGCAGGAAAGCGTCCCAGAATTCCAGAAACCTAGCTAAATGATACCTTGTTCAAGTGTTTAGCGCTCGTTTTATATCCGAATGTAAGATTATGTAAGGTAGACTTGTATCTGTAACGCTTTCTGTCAATTGTAATTTTAATACAATTGTGAAACATCCTGGTTAGTTATAAGCGTCATAAATACGGCGACAGACAAAAACGTCACTAGTTTGGAAAGTATGAAGACCATATGAGCTCTAGCAGCTAAGCTGGTCGGTGGTGGAAATGTATTATTCTAGCTAGCGGCAAATCAACAAGAGAAATATTTTCGCACCTAATTTCAGACAGATTAATGATTAAGTGAAACACCACTGACACTAATTAACTAGGCTAATGGTTCACGGCTACTCACCATATGTTGTTGTATGTTTGAGTTTCTTACGTTCCAAGTCATTTTATAACTCCTTTTCTCCAACATTTTTTGCTTGCAGATTGACAAGGCAGTGCTTAAACTGATGACAGATGAACATCTTGCGCGATACATACCAACCTACGGCGATCGACTCGCTGTTGTCTCTTTTTGTCATCAGCAGTGCCATACAACTAACAGAGAGGCTGTCTTACAGAGGATAAAAGGGAAGATAGGGGATAGGAAGATGTCAAAAAAGCGTTGCCACATGCCATCAGAATCTCATGGATTGTCAAGAAAACCCAACAAAAATGCAGAGAAAGCGGTACGAAAGATAGAAATTGGGTGGCTTCACTACTCAAACCTTCACTACACCCAGGTGAGAACGAGGCATGGTGGTGGGGCAAGATACACCACGGTTCATAAAGGAACTACTGTCGAGCAGGTGTTGTAAACCGGAAAACAGCTGTTTTTTCCAAATGGATTGTCGACCAAGGGGCCACAACATAATTTTGATTTTGAGGTGTGTGACTTCAAAAGGAATTCCATTCCAATGGAAGAGACCGTGGGCAAGTTGTATGAGTCAACAAAGTTGAAGCTTCTCCGTTTTTACATTTGCACGAAGGACAAATTCTCTGATCAATCTTCTGGGGAGCAGGAAAGTGATTCCTCGACTGAAGATAGAGACGATCTACACACAGGGGTTTGTTACTGTTACTCATTCTTGTTCCCATGGACAGTTTATGGTGACCTCAAACAATTTGGTCAAATAACATTCAATTCCACTTTAGCAGTTGTCTTCTGGTGTTTGTTATAGCCCTTGCACATTTTTATTTCGAAGTAATTTTTTGCAAGGTTTAAAGAATTTTGTGTTTGTTACAGAATCTGCATGCCATTGCTTCAGACCCAGGAACATCTGACTCAGCCATTAACATTCCCAGTGATAGGCAAGAAGAGACCGACTCCATTATTAATGTTGATCACACCGCTTCAGAGCAGTCTTCTGATTTGGACATAGAAGTGACAAGCCCGGGGAGGGTCAAGGTTTCCAATGCAGCATCTGACTCAGATACAGTAGAGTGGCATTCAGACTATGAGCCTGCTACGGCTTCAGATGATGAGGTGACAGTCCAAATTAGACCTTCAGATGTCTTACAGGTAATTAGCATGTTTTAATATTACCTATTCACTAGTTCTATGTCCATGAGACCCTTCTGAAAAAAAATTGCAAATTTGAGGGAAGCAGGTAACCAAACCATTTTACCAAATGCTGGAGTGCTCATTCTGAATAGCCACGATTCCGAACTAAAGTTTGTGTTTTTAGCCCGCTAATTAGCATGTTAGCATAGACGACAGGCCAGTTCCTTTGAATCCTTTTTTTGGCCAAGATTCCATGACAATCACACATAATCTACAGTGCCTTGCGAAAGTATTCAGCCCCCTTGAACTTTTCGACCCTTTGCCACATTTCAGGCTTCAAACATAAAGATATGAAACTGTAATTTTTGGTGAAGCATCAACAACAAGTGGGACACAATCATGAAGTGGAACGAAATTTATTGGATATTTCTAACTTCTTTAACAAATAAAAAACTGTAAAATTGGGCGTGCAAAATTATTCAGTTAATACTTTGTAGCGCCACCTTTTGCTGCGATTACAGCTGTAAGTTGCTTGTGGGGTATGTCTCTTATCAGTTTTGTACATCGAGATTTTTGCCCATTCCTCCTTGCAAAACAGCTCGAGCTCAGTGAGGTTGGATGGAGAGCGTTTGTGAACAGCAGTTTTCAGTTCTTTCCACAGATTCTCGATTGGATTCAAGTCTGGACTTTGACTTGGCCATTCTAACACCTGGATATGTTTATTTGTGAACCATTCCATTGTAGATTTTGCTTTATGTTTTGGATCAT